>WTSP01014516.1:44587-71043 GCA_025331215.1 Actenoides lindsayi | reverse complement strand
AAAAAAAAAAAATAAATATATATATATATATTTAAAAAAAATATTTTCAAGTACATTTTCTGTCTGAAGTTTTGCTTCTGGTAATGCTGGAATATAGCAGCTACTCATGGCAGGCTTCCCTGAATTCCACAACCTTGGTTTGCACAACCTGTATTAGGTCCCCTTGGGAGGTCTGAGGACGGGTAACAGAGCAATAACACAGCTCTGTTATGAATACAGATCTCCCAAAACACAGCTGCTATAACTAATTTTGAAAGCACAGGAAAAAAAAAAAAGGGGGGGGGGTGGGTAAAAATGGCATAAAATTGCCTTTTCTAACACTGCAGAGGTTACAGGGCTCCCACAGGAAATGGGACTGTTGAGTTCAATTCCCTCTTCTGCCTGAAGCAGTTAAAAATTAGATTTACAACTCAGTAGAGTATCACAACCACCTGAACATAGACTCCTGAATCAGAGCACGCTGGCCGCTGAAGTCACAATGTTCTGTAAAAAGAACACTGTTCTGCTGGTCCAGATAACAGGGAGCAGAACTGTCACTGCACAGCCCAGTGATTAGGGCACTCGGGAGCTGACTCTTAGCTTCTGATTAAATGATCCAGCTCATTTTCCTAAAGGAATGACTCCCAGTCAAGATGCACTTCTTGTACATCCCAGGCAACAGTGCCCAATTCTACCCAGTGTAACGCAAGGTAAATGGTGACCCACAACTCCACAGAGTTTGTCTTGGAAGTAAAAGTGAAAAGATGACATTATGAATACACAACAAAATTGTATCCTTAAAGAATTGAGAAAACACACAGAAATAATATTCATCATCATCAATTTTTTTGGCTCTTCTTGTGAGGACAAGGTGAGACTGAATATTTTGGAGGTACACGAGATCTTAATCATCCCAAGCACAAGTGTAAAACCGAGAGCAGTCACCACTACAGTTGTACAGACGTCTCAGAGTTAACATAGAAGAAACATTAAGCTTGTGCCAATGAAAACAGTGAGCTTCTTATGTTCCTCTGTTTCTGTGGTAAGTTTTTCTGAAGTCTATTGGCTGTGGATACTAGCTACTTTAGGCAACTGTTCATTCCAAAGGAGAACCTCATTTTCTTGTCAGCTCCTGAAAGCACCAATAAACCTCAATCTTTTCATTGACAACTTACTACCACAGATTTTAAAAGGGGCTGTTGTATCCAAATTTGCTTTCAGTGGCTGCTCAAGAAAAGAATGTTGGATTGTGAAAGACACGCTTTTCTCAACACCAAGAATTGCTGGTTTTGTATAACAGCAAAGTAAATATTTATAGGCAACGAAACAGCATGTTCTACTTTTCCCTTCTACAAAAAAAGACCTCATGAAAAGCACTAAACCTATTTAAAAGCATCACTGGTGACTCAGAAAGCATAAAATAAGTTTTTCCAACCTGAACACCTGCATGAGTTTTTTGCCTTGATTTCTGTGGTGAAGATGAAACAAAACTAGAGATAGGACTGATGGTTCCTATATCATCGATAAGAATTTAGTAAAGTGTCCTACACATAAACATAAATGCATTATACCTACTTTGTATATATTCCCTGATACTGTTTCTTTTCCTTTTGTCACCAAATATTGCAATACACAAAGAATATATACATCATTTTTAAGTGCTCTAGCATGTATCTGCATGAACTTTAGATGCGCTCTGTCCCCTCAATTGTAATAAATAAGGGAATAGAGGCATAAATAATGGACTAAAAGCATAAATAATGGAATCTTCAGAGAAAAAAATGGGCCTGTAGAAGGAAACAATGGTGCTACATGCCCATCCACTTGGCTTACTTTAAGGTTCCAGGTTAGTGACCAAGATAAGAAACTAGTCTCCCTCAACTCTATCTATAGTCAATGGTTTATCTGAATTATTCTCAAAGGCTGTAAGGGTGAGGTACCTTGTGGACACAAACTCATCTCCCTTTCCAAGGGAAGGGCAAGAAGACTTAGAAGCAGAATCCTTGAGGGTAGACTGCAAGACACCAACCCTAAATGCTGGAGATTTTGCCGTAAAATTGATTTAGCACAGCACTGGATTAAAAGTGTCCTGGTTTGAGTGAGACCAGAACTAATTCTGTTCAGTAAATTTACTTTTCATCTCAATTCTTCTAACTGCACTGTCTGAAGTTAGCAGCATATTCTCACAGACAGTGTCTGCTTCTAGCAGTGCTAACACCCCATGTTTAGAGTTAGTACCAAGGATTGGTGTGCAGACCAAGGCCACTCCTGGATCTTGGGCACCACATTGGGGGGTGCAGAAAGTGAGAGGCTGCACCTGCAGGGAGGAGCGGACAGGAGAGGTGACCCCAAACTGACCAACAAAGGATTCCAGCCCATATACAGCATATTCGGTATAGAGCTGAGGGAGCCGAAGGGTCTGTGACTCTCCTCCCCTCTTGGACTGCTTGGCCAGCTTGGCTTGGCTTGGCTCGGGTCCTCTTTTGGTTCTTTCCTCAGAGCACCCAAGGAGGACTCTGTCCATTCTGCCTTCAATCCTGATCTGTGTGTTCCTGAACCCAGCACCAGAATCCAGCTCCTGAACACAGCTCCCATCTGCTGCGGGGCCCAGGCTGGGACTCTCCCAGTGCCTGCTCCACAGCATCAGTGATGATGGCGATGTAATTACCATCAGGGGGGTTTGGTCCGATACTGGTCTTGTATATATTTGTATATATTCAATTTTTATAATTATTAATTTCATTTTCATTAAAGCTGTTCTAGTTTCCTTTTCTAATTGCTAAGTGTCTCTCCCTTATTCCCTTTCTCTTTCCCTTTGGGGAGGGAGAGGGGTTAACAGAGAGCATCTGTTATAGATCTAAGGGGCTGCCCTGCTCCTAAACTGTGACACAGGGGCAATAAATTCAGTAATTACTGAAATGTAATGACAGCAATGTGAAGTTTTTGGCCTGTCCTTTGGAAGCTCTTCTCTTATTGACAGCAAACCAAGAGGAGAGGAGAGTAAAAGCCCCTTAAAATACCTCCTAAAAATGGGATCTCAGGTTATCAACTGACCCTTTCTAAGATAAAGAAACAAATATTCCCAAAGAGACCTGTTATTCTAGGAATATTTTAAAAAAAAATAAATTTGGCTCCCTTTTCAGAGACATTAAATCCTATTTGCTGAGCCTCAGAGCTGTGCTATCTTGTGTACACAGCATTGTCCCTTCCTAGAAACCCAAAGGTTTTATAAAGAAAGAAAGACTGCAAACCATTCTTGTGACTGCAGCCGGTCAGGATTAGAAAACTGCCCTACGCTGTCTTAAATATGCACCCTTTTATACATAGGCATCTGGAGATTTCAGAGGAAGAACAAGTCTTTTGCTTTCATTCCTAAAAAAAAAAAACACCTAAAGCAAAACAGAACAAAACAAACCAAATCCCATTAACTTATGAATCTCCAGTAGTCTTCAAATGTTTTTCCTCTTTTTTCTGCAGAAATAAGCTTTTTTTTTTTTTTTTAGGTTTTCATCTGAACAGCATCAAGGCAATATTTTAAAATCTTGAAGCAGTTTTTGTTGTGTAGAAAAGAATAAAAATATAATTAATTTTATTATCACTGTCCCTAAAAGCTTGATTCTGAGAAATCCATGATGTGTCCTAAAACCCCAAGTTATCATGCCTATAAAACTGTGCAGCAAATTATCTTTAGCAGAGATATGACTATGCATTCCCTACAGAGGAATTTAATAACATAGGTCACAATTAAACACACATGTTTGAGGAAAGAATCCTGTCTCAAACAGTGACAGAGAAACATGAGGAGATTTGAGTTTGTGGATTACTAGACCTGCATTTAATATGATAGAAAGTAGTTTCATCTTTTGGAAAAGGCTTGAAAATAGACCTCAGGTGGTTTTTATCAATTTTTGGGAGCAAAGACAACTTTGTATTTCCAACACAGACGTCTGGCGATAAGGTACATCAGATTTTATGAGCTTGGCTTTGTAATTGCAGAAGCAACAATGAGGGATAAAACTAAACAGTGAAAACTACCAGAACTCCACATTCTCTTGGTCCTGAAGCAGATGATGAATCTTACTGAAAATTTACCTTTAGATGCATACTGCTTAGAACCGAAGTGCCAGTTTAAATACATGATGCCTGAATGTGGTTTTTCTGATGTGATTTAGATCCATTACCTACATGCTGGTTTTTTGTGGATTTAGTCTGACTAATTTCCAAAGCCACATTGAGTAAATCTTTTTATCAATCTACTGTGCAGATTAGATGCAACAACTCTTTCCAGAACCAAGCAAATTTCAGACAGATGCAACTCAGTGATTTCTGGTGACAGAATAGCTAAACTTATCATGCATTGCAGAGGCCATTTCTTCAAACTTTACAGAAAATTCAGGAGGTACAGAAGGTCATAAAGCTCTTCTGTACTCAGGAAAGAGAGTAACAGATTGCACTGCAAAGCCAGGCAAACTGGGACACTCAGTCTTTTTATGCCCCTTGAACTAGGACAGTGTGTTTCAGCTAAGGATTTGTCATCAGTGGTGATCAACAGGTTTTCTATTGTATGACATCTGTATTTAAGAAAGATTATAATAAAGGTTATTGGTTTGGTTTATATTTGAAAAAATAGGAGCCAAACTGCATTTGAAAATGTAGGCAATAAACAGATAAAATTGTCTAATGATACCTTAGGGATCCACTGATCACAAGTTTATGAAATGTTAATAGATACTGGATTTTGACTGTTCAATAGCTTGCTTGTACAATCCTATAACTGTATTATAACACTTGATAGCATATGTTCTATTGCTGTGTGAAGATCTCCTATAGTGTATAATACTTACATGTGTAACAAATTTTAAATACATATCAGTATTTTATGAACTTGTGGTCTGTTCTTCATTTAAAACTGAATATGAAGTGCAACTGCAAAATTGTCATTAAAAAAGGAGATGAGGTGTACTAACAAAGTTGGGAGAATGGGGAGGGACACAGAAGCTAGACTACCTGAAGAGGTTCTGTTATGAATTTCACAGAATCACAGAATCACAGACTGTCAGGGGCTGGAAGGGACCTCGAAAGATCATCTAGTCCAACCCCCCTGCCAGAGCAGGATCACCTAGACCAGATCACACAGGAACACATCCAGGCGGGTTTTGAATATCTCCAGAGAGGGAGACTCCACAACTCCCCTGTGCAGTCTGTTCCAGTGTCTGTCACCCTCACAGTGAAAAAATTCCTCCTCATGTTTTCGTGAAACTTCTATGCCTCAGCTTCCACCCATTGCCCCTTGTCCTATCATCGGGCATCACCGAGAAGAGCCTGGCTCCATCCTCCCGGCACTCACCCTTTATGTATTTATAAATATTAATGAGGTCACCCCTTAGTCTCCTTTTCTCCAAGCTAAAGAGCCCAAGATGACAGCATGCAAACTGTGGAGTCCTGTGAAGCAAAAAAATGTGAGCAAAGACTGAAGATTTTTCCTGAGATTTTTTTGGAAAGGGAACTGAGGTCCCTTTCAATTGGTTATTTTTATTTTTGCTTTCTGTGTTGAAAAAATAGAACTTTTTTTTCTAAGCTAGTGCCTGGGTAAGGGGAACCAAGCTGCAGTTATTTACTTGTGTCTCTGTTGTGGTGAGAAAGCATCTTTTGTACCAAGCACAGGTGTTTCCTCTAGTCTCCATAGGAGCTCAAAGATGATTTCTCTACATAACCAGAATTCCTCAGGCAAGAGCAGAGGGGAGTAGGTTATAGTACTTGCTGCAAAATAAGGCATGTTAAATATGTATCTACCTACAGTTTAGGACTATAGCTAGAAATTGCATTCAGGTTATAAGAAAAAGCTAATTGTTCTCCATGCCTGACAGATCCTGGGTAAGTAAGCAGATAGGAGTCTCTTGTAGTTGTACCCTTGTGGCCATTTTCACAGGGGACTGGGAGGAAACCTGACTGAAAGCCTTTCTAGCATTATCAGTGCAGGCTGGAAACAGGAATTCTCAGTGTTGCCTTTGCTTCTTCAGCTTCAGGTCCCCATGCTGTAGCTGCCTTTACTGCTCTGCTTTGAGAGGACAGGAAGAGAAAATGCAATAGTGTGTAATCTTTATGCTTTTATCCACTTCTTCGCTGTATAGGCTGTGAATCATTATGCTATTGGCAGCTTTTCACTGGATTTTAAAAACACAGGTATAGTTTCAGTGCAGGTGTATTCTCAAGATCAGCTGCATCAAGGAGATTGTGACTGGAAATGGCAAGCTCAGAGAAGGTACTATCAACAGCTGTGGCTGTTTACAAGTGGAGGACAGTATTTCTGCTTACAAATGTGCTTCAGGGTTTCCTAAAAAGCATTTTGCTTGTGGTGGTCCTGCAAGAAAGAAAACTGAGAATCTACATAGTGTTTGACTTGTACAATTAAATCTTTGTACTCAAGGCTTGATGAAATCTAACTGTGAGCATGCAAGAGAGAAAGCTCTTGGCAGCAAACCACATTACGTACCAGTGAGGGCATGCTGTAGCTTTCACTTTGAGCAGTGGGTGGAACAAGAGGAAGATGCAATATATCACTTGTGATTTTATTAATTCTTAGGGGGCATCACTGCAGTTTTTAAAACTCTTTCTTGGCCAAAAGGGCAAAAGCAGCCTGGAACAGTAATTCCTGCTCTGAGTAGATTGACTCTGAGAAAGGTGGTACATGCCATGCTGCCATCACTCCTTGTGGATACGTTTCCTTATGTTCACCTGACTTCATTAGCTGGTACGGAAGAGAGGGCAACCCTGGATTTTTGGAAAGGCCAGTAATATCTGGCACTTGATTTTCTGTTTTAGATGCCAGTGACTATATGTGACACTGACACAATATCCATTATGGGATAGGGGCAGTGTCTGAAAATGTCCACCAAACCCTGTTTTTCAAGATTTAGACTCTAATACTAAATTAAGCAGTAGCAGGGAGTTTTTTCATTGTTTTTTCAATCTGACAGTGTAGCATTCGGCTCTTGAAACTTACAGTCATCTTTCCTTATTTATTTCAGGTCAGCTCATTTATATTTACAAATTCTCTTACTTAGCCTCCTTGTAACTGTCTCTGATGGTGAAATTGGTTTGGAGAACTGGTTGGTGCAAGGCAAACTAAGTGAATAAAAATAAACAAACCAAAACAAAACCAAATCATTTTTCTGGAAGCTTTCACTATTGATGATTTTTTTCTGTAGGTCTACTGTGTTTACAATCATTTAGAAATACATGATAAATGGGACCTCATGTTTCCATAAATTTTGAGAGTTGTCATCTGGCAGAGAGACACTGAGACAGAATTATTGCATTCTCAGCCCTGCAGAAGCATTGGCCACAGTCTTTCTGGAAACTGTCACATGAACCTTGGGGTTTCTCAGGTGAATTTCTGAGATACGGGGCTTTTTCCCTAAATTTCCATGACTTCTGTCAAGAACACCTAAAGGTTCTCCAGAACTACCAACAGGTCAATCTTTGATAGTGCTCTGGTTTCAGGATATGACAAAGTGCATGTCCAGCAAGCTATATCCAAACTGAGCCCCATCCTGTGGAGTAGGTATTTATTTAGGCCCTGTGTTTTTTAATGGTCTTCAGTTATACAAGAAGCACTCATTGGAATGAAGAATTACCTCAAAGCATCATTTTCCCTGCATAAGAGGCACCTCTTTGACTAAAAATAAACACACAAACCAGGCAGTTTTAAATAGCTGAAAAACAACACTCTTTCATTTCTTCCAAGCAGAAAAATTATGTAAGAGCATTGCAACTGAAGTAAGGTAGTTGTATCATCTGACAGGGGCTTGGAAGGTAGTTCAGATGCCACAGTGATAAATGCCATGGAAGAATATAAATACAACATTATAGAGAATGCTCTAAAGCTCCGGAAGAATTGCTCCCTAGATGCAGAGGATTCGGAAATGGCAAATGGTAAACTAGTTTTAGGGACACACTTTTGTAAACCTTTTCATTACACTTTCCAATTACCCAGAAAATTTAGCAGAGATTTGGAATGTAAAAAATATCCCACAAAGAATGATTCATCATAGCTGTGTGACTGATTTTAAAATTAAGAAAATATATACTTTAATACAGTGGTAAGATGTATCTTAAGAAACCATAAAAAGAAAATTCCGTG
This sequence comes from Actenoides lindsayi, assembly GCA_025331215.1. Taxonomy (NCBI): domain Eukaryota; kingdom Metazoa; phylum Chordata; class Aves; order Coraciiformes; family Alcedinidae; genus Actenoides; species Actenoides lindsayi. The sequence continues at coordinate 62,921 of WTSP01014516.1, read as the reverse complement.
GTCTCCAGAAAGAAACTTTGCTGGTCTAGAAATGAAAATTATAAACCTGAGCTAGAACCAGCTTCCTTCTCTGCTACAAAATCTGATGTGTACTATAGTCTCCATGTTGACTCCTGCATCCACAGCTCTCAGCTATGCTGATCTTAAATATTGCTTTCAAAAATACTGTCACAGTTTGTTTATGTTATGGCAATATCATGACATAAACCAAATGTCACAGCTTCCTTTTCAGGTCTAATGCACCCTGATCACTTTTTAAATGCTCCTGTAAGTATACAAGGATGGGATGTGTCTGCTATATGTTCCTATCTGTAAGCTCTTTTTTCCTTGTTTCCTAGCTTGCAGCAGCGATTCAACACAGTTCTTGCAAATTTTGCTGTCATAATTCCTTGCCTGACATCCACATGGAGCTCAAGGCTTTAATTAACTCATAGAACTTAAATTGTCTGTGATGCCATTGTACTTCATTATGCTGTGCTCTCATCCAAACTGAGCATTCCCTGTGTAATTAGAGGTTAAACTGTTAGACACACAAAAATGCCAGTGTAGGTGCACTGCACAGGTGGTAAATAGATGTCTATTTTTTATTTCTTCTGAAGATAGTTCTTACACATGGCTGCAATATTGCACTTAAAATATTCAGTCAAGGCACTATTTTTCAATGTCTATCTGATTAACACTTTGACAGTGTCAAGAACAGAAGACTGAAATGAAATATGCACAATATTACTAAATATATGATGTAATTCACTTTATGAACATTCCGTATTCTGTTTATTTTCTTCTACTTAAATTCCTTGAAGGGATTTAAATGGTACTTTATATGTCTTTCTGCTTTTCTGCCAAGTGTCATATTAAGTCAAATATATCTCAGCAAATCTGTATATCAGATGGGAATCATGCAGCAGCTTTCCTGTGCATTACTATAACATTTCTTCACAAGGAAGTCTACATAAATGACACTTCAAATTTCCTCTATTTACTGTTGAATACAGTTTATCATTAAAATTCTGTTTCCTCATATACCGCACTCACAGAATGGATAAATGTTTTATGATATTTTCCTGTATCTTCATTGATTCAGCTGATGCAAGAGTATATAAATACAGACAATCTACATTAATAGGTATCAATATATATCAAGCATTTTCTTTATAATCAACTGATTCTTGTCCAAGATATTGTAAATAAGGTGCTTCTCATCAAACATGAGACACCAGACAGAAGAAGTGAGAAAGACACAAAGGCAAATAGCAGATATTTAGGATGTAGTAATGATTTAAAAGAAATATTATAACTAGGTGCCACTGGAAATTCCATAAACAAGTTTCATCCCTCTCCTTGTTGGGGTAGATGTTGAAGAGAAGTTTTCAGAAGGGAAAATACAGAACAATTCCACACAGTCACTATTCAGAAGTACCCGCCAAACTGACAGACAAACGTTGATATTTTCCTTGGTTAAGTTAACTGTGAGAAAATCTGATTTTCTGCCATTATTGCAGAAATAATATTTCCTGTGAATAATGATGTTCTGCCCTTCTCACCCAACCATTTTTACAAAAGCGGGAAGGGCAAAATTACTTCGTTTGCTATAAGAAGCAGTCTTTTGTCCTCAGTGGGGGGGTGGGGGTGTGTGTGTGTGTGTAGGAAAGAGAGAAAAAAAAAAAATTCTGAGCTTTTTAGTACTATGTCATCTGGTTGTTTTCAGAACAGTCTAATTTTATCCTCAATAGCATTTAGATTTTTTTTTTCATTTTGTTTACAATTTTTAATGGGCTCTAAGTTTTCAAGAAATTTATAATCAATAGGATAAGTGACCAGTGGTTTTGTGTTCCTTTCTATTTTTTCTTAAGGATCCTGCTTTTTTCATTTTTTGGCAGTGTCCTTGAATGACCTCATTGAGAAAGGAAGATATATCCGTCTTTTAGATCTGCCTACTCACAGTTGTGCTGTCAATGCACATCTCAAGTTCCTCCAGCCGCAGTTTGATTTTTCCTTTCCCTGTGTTAGCTACTGAATTTTCATTGGCACTCTGACTCTGCACAGATTGAGTGACTTATGTATTCTTTTCTCCTGTAAGATTTTTTTCACCTATGCCTTCCTGTATTAATTACAAGTATTGTGTTTTCATGCTCCAAGTACTTGATTTTTTCTCCAGAACCTTTCATCTTCTTTACTTTGTTATCCAATTTCTTCCTCATGGCATTCATTTGTACATTTTTCACAAGCTAAAGCACAAGCTACAGATTTCTTTCTCTTTCTTCATCACACCTGATATGTTGTTCATCTTTTAAATTTATTTTTGAAGTCTGTGTGCCTATAGACTTTTCCCACATTTGGTTGTATTAGGGTTACCTAGCAGAGCACTATCTGTTTTTCAGTCCTTAAAAAGCCACCTATCATAATTAATAATGCTTGTCATAAATAATAACTACTAGTAATAAAATTATTGCTTCTAGAATCTTGAGACAGATATTCAAGTTTTCCCATAGCACCATATTTCTAAGATGTCTCATGCTTACATGGTGGAGAACCAGTGCCTTCCCCCATCACTGGAATCCACATGCCAGTGGGATATTTGCCTTTCCGGGTCTTCAAATGAAAGCCACAGGCTATGTAATCACACTGAGCAGACTGCCTGCAGACCTTCCAGGCTCATGAGCCACGAAGTCAGCTATAGTCTATACTGAAGAACTATTATGTGGGAGAACTATTAGTAACTCAGATTTATTGTCAAGGGCTCTTGGATTCTGACAGAGCAGGTCTGGCAGTAATACATTAGCAGAAAGACTCCAACCTGTTCATTGCAGAAGGCTAACATAATGCTCATCTGCTCTTTTAGTCTCAACACAGTGTTACATAGAAATACTGATGATGGGCAGATATACCTTAAATGAGGCTACACTTCAGGTGTAGATTTTCCAGGCTGATCAGGAGGTAAGCTGTCTTGAATACTCAGTGACAAACTGCCCACCCTGTTGCTGGCCAAAATCCCCATATGGCGAGGGATTTCTAGGTGGGTACCTTATTGCAACGCAGTATCAACATCCAAATGTCACTAGAGTTTGTAAAGTGACCCAGTCTCAATGATTTGCTACATGTTATTGGCTATTTAGGGCAGAAACCTACAAAATCCTAAGCAATAATGACTAATAAGGCAGCCACTTCTGGACTCCTGAGAAAGCTGTTGAAGTCCTTCAAAAACAGTAGTTCTGAAAGGCACCCAGCTTACACAGATGAGAAAAGCTACAGTCATATTCCTGCTATCAGTGTTAATGGTGATTATCCTATTTCCTCTGCTACTTTTGAAATCTACCTTCTCAGCTGTGGGATTTCTAGCCCTGTGATTTGTACTCAAATATCACAAGAACATGGATGCCCTAATTCCCTGGAGCAAACCCGAACAATATTGATGGCAGTTCTGAAATGCAGTGTCTCTAGACTGATGCTTTCCATTATATATGTAACTGCTTGCATGGGTGTTTAGTATCTTCCTTACAGCCTTAAATAATAGGTAGTCTCAAAATATATGTGTGATTTGCCATAATATTCTTCTGTTCAAACCTTTTAAGAAACTATTTTAAAGACATATTTTTATAATGTCTCTGATCATAAAGAAACTTAATGTAGGTCAGTAGAGTAGAAAAATTCTAAGAAATTAAAAATTACTGCAGAAATTATCAGGGTATTAGGGTTGTGAAAACATTTTATTAAATATTATGAATAGGACACTACTGTAAAGACAAACACAGTGATTTGTAATGGCAGGGATAGAGTGACGTGAGACTGTGCTCACCTGTGTGAGGTGAGGCTGTATCTACTAAATGGTGGATTTATCCTGGAAAAAGTGTTTCTAACTCAGACACCATAATGAAGAAACAAGTGAACCTTGAAACTCCTATTGCACCACCCAGGCACTGAAGAAAATTATGATCCCTTATTATGTAATGTGTAATTGTTCAGTATAAATGGGATTTGGGAAGTACAGTATTTCCTTTCTCTATAGTTTTGCTAATGTCTTGTGTCCTTACTAAGAAAAATATAATAAAACAGAGGGCAAGCAGAAGAAGAACAGAACAGAATTTTAGGTTGGTCTGAGAACATACCTTATAAGGAGACTTAAAGAGCTGTATCTTCTTAACTTATCTTAAATAAGATTGGGATGGGATCTGAATACATTAAGTATTTATGGGAGAAAATAGCAAACAGAAAGCTATGTTGGCACTTGAAAATAATTGTAAGTGAGAAATAAGTGGTACAGAGTCTATTTCTTAGTACTGAGACTAAGTGGCAGAGTCTAGCCAAGCCCATGATATTAAACTCTTTAGGCTTCCAATATAGGATGATTGCACACAAGCCACATACTGTGAAAGTATCTGGATTCTGCCTGGGAACTGCTCGGTCATTGGTAGATTTGGTGAGGACCACCTATCACTGCCATTCTCACAAGTTAACTATGCAGGTGATGAAATTTCACAACCTGTGTTCAGGTAGTGGCATCATTTAATTCAATGGTAAAGACCATTTTTTTTTACCCAAAAATTTGAACTCAGGTTCTTGGCACTTAGAATGTATTATCATATTATTTTTCATATGCATGTGTCTTGGTTTGGTATTATTATATATAGTCTCCCCTCTTAATTGACAAGTCATATTGAAACTTTCACAAAAACACATTTTCTAGCATTTTTTTCAGTAATTCTTGGTTTTACCCAAACTGTGGAAATATAATAGTTCTCTCCTAAGCCTAAGCTGGTATTTAGGAATCCATGAAATCATTTCATTCTCTTTTCAACTCAGGGAGCACTTCCTGGTACTAATAAAAAAGACAAGAAACATCATACCAGTCCTCCAATAGGAGTAATTTTGAATAGTTTCTAACCTTCAAATATACTATCTAGGTATTTGCTTAAAAAATGCAATTTATTTGAAAAGTGTTTTTAATCTGCAGACAAGGTCCTAAGCCATTGCATCAGCTACTGCCTGTTGCTGAGTAACAGAGCAAAGCAAGCAGCTCACTCTTCGCTGCAGGATCCTGCATGGCACTGCTGAGGTATTTGCACTTCTGAGTTCAATGGGACTAGAATATGATGTGAGGCTCTGGTGTACAAATTCCACTTTGTATGCATAGGGTAAAACGGAAAAGCTTTAGAGGTGTAAATCATGTAGCCGCACCCCACAATCCTTGATGATGAGACTGTGCTGCTAACAAGTGCAGATTGCACTGGATTTGCACCAATATGGGTATTGTGGTGTTGGATATCTCACTATACCTCATTATCAGCAAAGAGGCCATTAAGAGAGAACAGGGTCTGTTCTGCCAGGTTGCTCCAAAGATGACAGATTTGCTTTATTTGATAAGTAGGAAAAATTCTGCTGTTCAGAGAAGTAGGAACATGAAAAGGAGGCTTTTTGCAGTTAGAGGTGAGATACTTCTGTATGACAGTGTCCACTAAAGGCAAGGAAGAAAGTACTTGTTGATGCAAAGAAGTGCATATTTTTTGGCTGCAGGGCAGAGGTGTGTGCTAGCCATGAGAGTCTTGCACTTGAAAGAGCAGAGAGAAATGTTGAAGCAGAGTGAAAAGAGACAACAGAATCTAGAGGAGGTGATGAAAAGACACTGCAGTCACTTATCAGAGAAAGAGTCAAAAAGTGAATCCATGGGGGGAAATGCACATCAGGTTCTTCCCTTTCCTATGCTCGTGGCAGAGGGGTTAGAACTAGATGATCTCTAAGGTCCCTTCCAGCCCAAACCATTCTATGACAAGATACTATTTTTCACAGTCAGAAGTGTTGCTCAGTGCCTTAGGTGCCTTCACCTTTGTAATGCTAAAACACTTTTACCTTCAGTTGTGTAGCCTGCCTTTTCCTTGAAGCTCTGTAATGCTTCACCCAGGCTGCTGTGGCAGTGATGTTCCCTTGTTCTCATGCTGTTATTCTCATGCTATTACTCTCAAGGCCTTATTGCTGCAAACCCTGACAACACTGGTATTGTGTGTTCTCTTTGGAAATTAATTGCTCACAGTATCAGAATCACCCTCTTCCCTTTCTATTCCCTGACCTTTGATTGTAGCTTTTGGTTTATGTTATGGGAACCCAATACTATGCCAGTGCATACCTTATCAATGACCTGGTGTGCAGCACCAGCCCCAGGTGAAAGTGTGCTCCAGACAACACTAACAGCACCAGAAACAAAAAGCAATAGGAGGTTTGAGTGTGTCCTGATAAAAATTATATATAATCCCTATGGAAAAAGGTTGCTGGGGTTTGCCTGCTGTTCTGGAGAAAAGCTCATGGATGATGCTCATTGGGGATGCCAAATGCTTCTCTTCCCAGTGGCCCCTTTTTCTCTCCCCCCCTGCCCTTTTTTTTTTTTTCTTTTTTTTTTTTCTTTTTTTTTTTCCTTTTTTTTTTTTCTTTCTCTCTCTTTCTTAGTTTTTATTTTTCCATGAAACTAACAGTTAACGATTAGAGCTGACATATGCTATCAGCTAAGGACCCCACTACAAAACTTCATGTAGGTAAGCTTGTCTCAACACAAGTCTGTCTTGTATCTATTTAAGATTTTTCAAAGGAAAACAGCATTGCTGTGCTTTTAAAGAAGATAAACACCATTTAAATTATTTCTCATCAGATGCCCCTTCTACCAAGACAAACAAAAGAGTATTTCAGTACTTTTTTGAATCAGATACCTTTAGCAACATTTAGAGCTTGCATCTGACTTAAATAACCTGTGTTGGGTGGTACAGACTTCTAGGAATTCCAAGACTGGAAATGAATATTATGATGGCCATCCAGTCCCTGGTGGGGAAGATGGTTCCGCTACACATAAGTAATAGGATAGGAAAGCTTCCTGAAGAAGCCAGAGTCTAGCAGCTCTACTTGGCTGTGCAATAAGATGTAACATTATTAATGGAAGTGCTTATGAATAAGGAGCAGCTACTGGGGAGGAGAGCTGCTTTGAGGAGTTCTTCCAACTTCTGCTAAATAACCTGCTTCAGAAATGCAGAGTAGTTGGCATGGCAATGGAGTTAGATTGCCTCAAATGAAACACTAGGAGCCTGTTAATGATGGGAAGTTGATGTCTGGATGTTGTGGGGTCCTACCCTACCTCCATCTGGAAAATACTCTCTGGGAAGTAGTGAGGGAAAGGAGAAGTCCCAGAAGGTTCCCCCTGAGTCCTCTTTCCTCCTACTCTTCTTCCAGACTTGTGTAGACACTGTCTGAGGAGCGTGACTAGAGGTTTGGGGCCACATGTATTAGAAAAGGCATGATGGAGTCCTGTACTTAGCAAGCCCATTGCTCCCTCAAGGGAAGCAATGCCCCTGACAAAAGCACTAGGTAGAGAAGGGGGAAATCTTCAGTAATATCAAGCCATCCAGTGTACAAGAGGCACTGGTCTGGACAGCTACTGATACTATTGTTTCCAAGAAAGCCTGCCATCTATGTTTTCACAAGATGTCATTTTGACAGTGTCATTTATGGCAGTTGGGCTGGCTTGTGCGAAGATGACAAAAAGCGAGACCCAGGTCTGCGTCCATGCTACAACATGAATGCCAAGGTGCTTGAAAAGGTGCTGTCAGCTTTGGGACCATTCAGTAGCTATCTGAATTTTGCTTTGTGCTTCCCTCATTTGCTGCTCTCTTGGGAACTGCAGTCTCACCAGTAGAATTAAACCAAGACTTGGCACATTTCTCATGCTTACGCAGAGTTGGTTGTCACAGAATTTAGAAAATCTTCTATAGCAAACCAAACATTATTGTCACTTATTGAAATAATTTGGGTTTAAAGCTGAATTAAACAATAAAACTTGTTTCTTACTCAGCAATATATGCCTAGGATAAATCACTATCTATAAAGAAGCTTGTAAAATTCTCTTCTTTTTCACAGTCATTTCTATGAGGAAAGCCAGACTGACCCTTCCTCGCTGACGAGGGAAAGACCAAGTGCCCCTTCTGAGATTCTTCCTAGTTCCAGTTTCTGATTACTTATTCAGCTCTTATGTTCAAAAGTAACCCCAGAGTTGAGGTTATGGTAAATATTCTGAATTTTCATCATTTCTCCTAAAATCAAAACTCAGTGTTTTGTTTTGGTAAGAGTCTCATGCTATTCTAGAAGCTTTGTTGTTAAGAAAATAATGGAAACATTTCCTCCCTGTGGAACTTTGCATGCACTATTTTCTGTTGTTGACTTCAAACAAAGTATATTAAACGGCCAGCACCAACAGCAGCCTCATATTTTTTCTTTATAGGAATAAAATATGAAGAAGAGAAAAAAAAATAAATCATACCATTGAAGGGCAAGATGTGAGAAACCTGGCAAATGCTCAACAGTTTCATAAAATTATTGAATAACTGCTGAACAATAGGATCTGAAAAACAAAGGTAAATGGGTGCAATCATGTAAGATAGAGCTCCAGAAAATGAAAGGTAAATATATATGTATTAGTTCCATCACATGAGAAGTATTTTTAGTGATAAAATTGAGCAGAACCATCAAGCTTCAGTAAAATGACATACAATTATACTTCAAGGCATACTTTCAACAATGGAGAATGAATCCATTTTACAAGAACTTATTTGTAATGTTTTGTTCTCTTTAGTAGAGTATGTGTCAGAGGAACTTAATCTGCCATTTTCTATGCATTCTTAGGAATCCTTTCCCTGTTATGAACTCCAGCCGCAGCTGGCGAAAACTGCTGTTCTAGTGCATCTTTCAGCTTTTTTACCAGCCAGCATAGTCAGTCCCAATCTCTTTATTGACAGCAGATTAGAGAACTGTTGTAGAAGAATAAGGGCTTTGTGTCTGATGTCTGGGACAGCCTGCTCATAATCTCACTTTCTGACATTAATGAGTTGCTACTTCTGTCTGTGCTGTACCTTACCAACAAACAGGGAAAAACATGTACTGGTTCTGCTGCTGGATTTATTCTTCCTAGATGTGTATAAAGCATAAGCATTAAAAGCATTGCCCATACACAAAGAATGAGCTTGGAATAAATTTTCAGTTGTTAATATGGACCCTGTTTTACTCAGTTTTATTGCTCTGATGACAATGAAATTCATGTGAAAGTATATACAGCAGCAGCAGGAACATGTCAGTTCATTTAGTAGACTGAAGAAACCAAATCATACTTCTCCCTGCTCTTTCTACAAACAGTTTTAGGTTTTATTTTGATGACAGTTCAACTGCATATGGCCAGATGGGATTCCATTTGTGGTTTGTCAATACACTTTTGATTTTCTTAGCCACTTTAAAATGAGAAGTTGAGAGTTAATTCAGTGCTTGTAAAAGGGCAATTCACATGTCTATAATGACTTTCATCAAAGCACCTATCATCGTAGGGACAGTTAATAAAGATCACTTAATGAGCCTTCACATGACCCCTTTGAAGCTGACATATTAATATGATAAGCCCTTGGTAGATGAAGCAAGTAGGATGATAAAATTCATACATGTTGTGCAAAAACAGAGGCTCTAAAAGATTCATTTTTACATTCTGCGTTCTCAAACCTCTGACTTAAACCAACTGACAAACGTGTTCCTCCAGAAAACTTCAGTGAGGAGCAGGTTTTGGCAACATCACCTCTTATACTGTGTTTTTTAAATTCCCTTACCTCCATTCAGTCAGCAGTCAGATTGAAAAGCAGTAACTTAGAGAAGTCAGGCGACATTCCTAAAAGTTATCATCTCTCTGCATACTAACTTCCCACTACATTCTCTAAGCTTTGTATCTACAGATATCAGGGAAAACAAAATCTCATGGAAGATGAGTGAGTATTCATCACATTTCCAGCTCTGAAAATGAAATGTCAGAGAGAGTTCTGTGGAAATGTCAAGAATACATGAGAAAAATCTCAGTGTTCTAAGATATTGCATTCATTTGTCTTAGTTTATTTGAATAGCTTAAATTTGAATGCTGTGCCCCAGAACCCAGATGCTGTTGCAACTAGGATAGTGATAATTCTCTGGTAAAACCCTTAAAATCATGAATACAAGCCTGGTTATAGTCACAGTGAACCACAGTGAAGCCAATGTTTCTCCTACAAGTATGCACTGGTGTTGCATGATCAATATTTGAACACATGCCAAAGCCCAGTGTGAATCTTTACAAAAGTCTTTAAAATAGATATAAAACCAGGCAGAAAGTACCTCAAAGGTTTAACTATTTTAGTGCTATGCCATAATTTTTAAAAATCCTGAAAAAGTGTAATATGCCAATCAATGCACTTGACACCCATCCAGGAACCTGAAAAGATGTTGCATACCTGTAAAGGTGAAGTAATGCAACATAACTATGTGGACAGAAAAAAAGTGCCATAGCCAAAATAAAATGGAAAAGAACAACAACAATAATAGAACCCTGGTTGCACAATTTTGGCTTACAAAGAATAAAAAAACCACCTTAAAAACTGCAACTCCCAATAAGACAGGATAAGTAATTTGTGCCATCATTGTACTACGAAATGGATACATTGATTCCTACACAGCAGCTATAGAAGAGTAAATATGCTTTAGAGAAACACAAATTATTTTCATGGTTATTAGCTCAGTTGTCTCTAAAATTTCTTTTTCACCAGGGGCGTATTCCTCAGGCCAGGGATCAAAGTTCTTGCACTTTCTTCCCAAAGTTAATTATGCTATATCTGACTTGGTGGATGCAGGAACACATTTGCAGTCCTAATTCCACCTAAAGGAGATACAGAAGCATGATCCAGTCCCTTTCTGACACATGCATTCTTTTATGAACAGTAATGTGATGCCAAGATGGGATCCAAAGTGTCTAGCAGATAGAGACGATCAGTAGACCAAGAGACTCAGCTATGCTTTAACATGTTTGCAGGTCAGAAGAGACAAAGATTTGTCTCCTGGTCTCATGTCTCCCAACATATGCAGATATTGAACAGCCAAGGGTCCCCAAATTAATTTCCTCACACGATTTTGCAGTGACAGAAGCCTTTTCAAAATAAATATTAATTATCCTCAGATTTATAGTTTCACAACATGTACAGGAAAGAAAAAAAGACTGGGTACATGTTTACTAAATACCCTTGTTCTAGTCTGTAGGGCATGTATAAGATCCTGCTTGCCAAAGTAACTAGAATTTCTGACTTGAGAAGGCAGGTTTTAGCATACAGAAAAAGTGCTGGTTTGGTGTTTATTTGACCTACACACTTTTTAGCTTCCCGAGTACTAATACTTCTCTCCAGAATCAAATTGAAGGTCAAGGATTCATCTTCATCTTGCTTTTCACAAACCTGAAAATTTAAATTGAATTAGCTTTGTGGGACTTCAGTTGGGACTTCTCCCAGTTAGTGGTTCCTCTGGTTTGTTCCACCTCTGACAAGTTCTTGGATTCAGGCAGTAGAGTAGAACATGAATATCAGGAAGGTTTAGAGAAATTCTCTCCTTTCTCACAAGGACAGATACATGTTTTGCCCTGGAGATAATCTTAACTTCCTATGCAAACATAATAAGCTGTGATAAAGGACATACCTTAATATGGATATTGGAGCTGTGTGATTAAGAGAAGAGAGGAAAAACATCTCTATTTATGGTACAGTTCAGCAGTCAAGTGATAAACTTTATATGAAAAAGAAAGAACCACTAATGCAAAAAATATTCTGAGTTTTCCAAAGGAAAGTGCCAACCAATGACACGGGAGCAAAACACACAGGCATATTTACACAAAAAATTTGCTTGAACCTTGAATGAGGCTATTTCAATTACACCACCGACTCTGAGATCCAGTCTTTGAGGAAGAACAGGCAGACAGTTGACCTTGGACAGCCAATTACACCCAGTAGGATGAGAGCAAAATGCTATCAGATAAGAGGATGACAGTTTATACTCCTTCATTATACACTTACAAAAGAATCTATTTTAAACCTAGCAAAAGGCAATGGAAGTCTTTACAATGATTGTAATTTTGCTTATGTCCTCAGGCTTCAGTTCAACAAAACACTTAAGCACATGCCTAACATTGAGACTGACAGGTTTTAAAGAAGTCCCTAAGTTTAAGAATAGATTGAAGGAGTTCACTGAGGCAAAAATTAAATTCACTGACTCCAAGACTTTAGAAGACTGTTGGTTTTGTCTACCTCATACACATTCCCACTTATAATTTAATACTTCTGTTATCTAGAAAATACTTGATGTCATGCCATACAGTTCAGATCACAATCTTCAGAAGCCTAAAGTATAGGATTCAGTGCTCTGTCCTGAACTATTTGCAATTCTAAGTCAAATTATGGCAATGAAGGGAGAGTGAAGTCATATTTCCTTCATCATACTAAAGATTCTTTCTTTTTAGAAAGTCAGGAACAATCCCAGAAAAGTCCACTGAATTGACTATCTGCTAACAATTGCATTACTTTGCTTATCTGTTTTGATTTTCTAATATTATGGGAAGGGCTTTGGATTTAATTTGTCCAGGGTAATTAAGAAAAAGGTCAGTGATACTGAGTTGCAAACTTTTTTAAAGTTAGGTATTAATTTGTACAAGTTTTCTTTTGGGTCACTGCTATTCATCCCTCTCAGTGTGTGACATTTTTATTTGTCCTGGCCTCTGAACACCTGATGTTTCATGTTTTACTTTCTTCTAGCTTGAGAGGTCAAGCAAAGCAGCATTTAGCCAGAGTGATGAGGTACAAAGCTGTTGTATTAAGCTCTCTCTCCTTCAGCTTTAGGTTGTGCTACTCTAGAGGCTTTGCACCTTTTTGTGGAAGTGAGGCAGTTTCCATCTCCATTTCCATTCTCCTCAAGAACACTTATGAGCATCTCTAGTACAATATCTACTTCTACAGCAGTGAGTGAGGAGAATAGTAGAGGTGATTGGAGGGAGACTGAGAAAAGTTAGGAATATCTTTTCTTGGGTCTGAAAACAGATGATCTGCCTCGGGTAGAATAACATAGCAATACAATCCTTGTCTGGGCAACATCATCACTTGTCCAGATCTACTTTAAGGATCGTTTGGTCCTTAAGGTCTGTTTGCCTCTTTTTCTCCTTCAGTATGATATAATCAGATATAATCTAACCTCCTCAGAAAACCCATTCCTTAATTTATTCATAAACAGTCTCATTAATGTGTTGCTTCTAAGTTTCTTGAGAGGAAAAAGTGTCATCATATTTTACCAACTTAATCAGCAGGGAAGGAAAAAAGTACTGATATTTAGATAGATATTTCCCACTCAGCTTAAATGGGAAAACTCTTAACTATTGTCTTAGAAGGAATTTAATGTTTTTTGCTCACTTTTCACTTTTTATCTTCTTTCATGTTTTCTGCTACACAAGTTACTTCTTCTAAGCTTTTGTTTATCACTGTACAAGGAAAAAAACAAACAAGGAAATAATCTGTTAACATCCTGGTTCTCATTTTAGAGGATTTCCTGGCCAATGAGTCATCAGCAGAAACAGCTGTGTTCTTTCTTCCTTTGTAAGTGTAATTCCTCTTTCCCATCCCAGTATGGCTTCAGTGTTTGTTCCAGACTGTTAGCCCTTCAAACAAGATTTTGATGGAGGAACACAGAAAAATCTGCAACAAAAGGAAATGAGAAGATGTTACTGACATTTAGTGATGAGACAAAATAAAAAAAAAATCTATCCCCAGAGAATCCTGTGGTCTTATACTGCGCTCCAAATATCCTTCCTGACCACAAAATAAATACATAGTGAGAAAAGAAAAAAGAAGCTAGAAGGCAAGTGCATTGACCTTGTCATTAGACCAATTAAAATTACTATAATACAGTCAAAATACCCATCTGAGGATTAGAAGACTAATGAATAGCTCTTACCATTAGTAACAGTGTCTTCTATATATATTTAGACTATCTCACTTGAATTTAAAATATCTATTGAATGCCTAATTTCTTTTTCTTTGTAACTTAGTCAACACTATAGATGAGCCAGGTACCTGAAACTCAGGTTTTTTTGAGTAAAATCACAAAGTAGAAAATAATTCCAGAAGTATCACCAACACCTGCACATTGCTTTCACATGAGGAATCATAGAATGCCTTCAGTTGGAAGGGACTCTAAAGGTCATCTAGTCCAACCCCCCTGCAGTAAGTAGGGACATCCCCAACTAGATCAGTTTGCTCAGAGCCTCATCAAACCTGACCTTGAATGTCTCCAGGGATCCTCTTCTCCCTAGGCAACTTGTTCCAGTGTTCCACCAACCTCATTATAAAGAACTTCTTCCTAATATACAATCTAAATCTACCCTTCTCTAGTTTAAAACTGTTGTACCTCGTCCTATTACTACATATGCTTGTAAACAGTCCCTCTCCAGCTTTCCTGCAGGCCGAACTGGACGGCTCCAGAACTGGACACAGTACTCCAGGTGAGGTCTCTCCAGAGCAGAGTAAAGTGGCAGAATCACCTCTCTCGATCTGCTGGCCATGCTTCTTTTGAAACAGCCCAGGTTGCAATTGGCTTTTTGGGCTGCAAGCACACATTGTTGGCTCATATCCAGCTTCTTGTCCACCATAACCCCCAAGTCCTTTTCCACAGGACTGCTGTCTATCATCTCATTCCCCCAGACTGTATTGATAATGCGGATTGTTCTGATCCAGGTGCAAGACCCTGCACTTGGTCTTGTAGAACCTCATGAGGTTCACCTGGGTCTGCTTCTCCAGCTTGTCCAGGTCCCACTGGAAGACATCCTGTCCCTCTGGTATGTTGACCACACCACTCAGCTTAGTAACATCTGCTACCTTGTTGATGGTGCACCTCAGTCCCTCTGTGTATATCACTGATGAAAATATTAAACAGTACTGGTACCAGTATGGACCCCTGAGGGACACCACTTGTCACCAGTCTCCATCTGTACTTTGAGCCATTGGCCACTACCATCTGGATGCAGACATGCAGCCAGTTCCTGGAGGGACTGGATAAGTAGGTAACCAGACATCCCACTTGCCTTTATGGCTATTTTACTAGTACTCCAGCCAGTGAACAGAGAGGGAAACTGTCAGAAGGATCACATAGATAAGCAGGCCATGATGTGCTTAATCAAATTTTTTCTCCATGGAATGCTTAGATTATTCTTTCTTTTTACGTTTCTGGAAGAAAACCTGTTCTGTTGAAGAAGAATGAGAAAATGTTTTGTCTGTTGTCAGCATCTGTATATTAAGTAGCAATTTACACCATGCAGAAAATACACACATTTCACAGTACTAAATCATGAACCAAGGGAATAGTATTTGCTGTATTTGTTGAATGGTAAATTTTTAGTGCCTTTTTTTGCCAATTAGATGGATATAGCCCAGAAGCTATATAAAATGTTTGTATAAAATCAAACTGTGTTTGATATTAATAGACTCAGTTGAAAGTTCCACTATAAAATTTCAGTGTTCACTGAGAAAAGCTGTGTTTTCAGTAAAAAAAGAGAAAAGCAGATTTCCATTATTGTGGGTAGAAGTAATTTTTCACTTTACTGTGAATATTTCCACTTGTTTCAACTGGTTCAATTCACAACACCAAAGAACAAGTTTCTGTTGCATTTCCAGCAGAGATGTGAACCTCTGTTTTAGTATAACCTTACCTTGTTCCAATATGACTGACATTAAACTACCCTCTGGCACTGACTTTAGCTGAACCTGGAGATCAAGGTAGAAACAGAACACCTGAAGTATGGACAAGGGTGCACAGGCATCCCACTTGACCTTCCACTCAGGTGTCCCATGCAATCCTGAAGCAACAGAGAGGTTGGCTAGGACCCTTCCTTGAAGGGTCAACTCATGTGCAGAAAAGCAATTTGGAGCAGCTCAGCCAGAAGTTGGGTTTTTTCCATTAAATCTGTCTTCCTCACTCTCTGCTGTTGCTTGTCTGCAGCACCTTCATCCAGATGGATATAGGTGATATCACAATGCTGTAATAAAGATGTGGTTGCTTTAAGCATTACTATTCTATTTGCATTAAAAAAATATCTTTATACCTGTTTTTTTGTTTCGTTCTTTTTACATTTCAAGACATCATTTGAGTTATTTAACAAAGAAAAGCCATTCTTGTGTCTTCATAAAACCAGTTTGTTGACAACAAACAGATTTTAACTAACATTTGGACTATCCATGATTTCAAAAAAACAGATGGAATCAATAACTGTTACACAGCACACATAGCTGTTTGGTGCGTAACAGAATATGTCTAACATAACAAATATGCCCAGAGTGTAAAACAAGAAGAGAAATACAAGAATGCAGAGAATGAACTTGAATGATCAGATAATAACATATACATACCACTATGTGATCATCTTAGTCCTTGTAATCAATGAGAACATTTCCATGAGAAAAGAATTCCATGTAAATGAGACAAACTAACTCTCAAAGTCAGCTAAAGAGAAGAATAATGATAACATATACATATGACACCTTACAAGTAAGCATCTGTGTATCCCTGTTTGTTCCGCTTAAAAAAAAGAACCCCACCACAAAGAAACCCTGCTTTTGTGCACAATATCTTAAAGGCTAATCAACAGGTTTACAGTATTAGTTCCTCACTCTTGAATCTTTGTTCAGGCAGCTTATTATATTTTGGTTCACTTGTTGGCAAGGTGATCCTGTCCTCTAGACTAGTCTACATGTTTGGAATAGCTGAACCCTCTGTCATCTGATTTCGGTGTTGAAGGGACTCTTGATTATGACTTTTTACCATAAGTGGGCAAAATTCAATTACATGAATCTGAAGTCCTCCCAGCACTTGCAAGCACTTAGAATGAAGTGTTCTGATTTCACCAACGTGTACTAACAGATCTAATTGTTACTGGGGCTTGAGAATTTTTCTTTTATGTCTTCTCATAAAAATGAATGTTTTGCAAGAAGGATGTTTTCAAGAATTTGATTTTTGTTTGTTCACAAATTCACAGAAACAATAAAAAACAGATTATTAAGTTTTTATAAAAGTGTCTTCCACAGGCAGAACTAGCACATCTACAGCTTAATGTAACACTTCTGCAGTTTAACGTACCCCAAGATGAGCAACGACAATGCAACATGAATGCAAGTTCGAGTATGCAAGTTTGTCATTATTCTCTAGCCAAATAGTAAAATTCCAGGACCCTGTTTCTTTCACCTCTCTATGTTCCCTTAGCAATTTCAGATATAAATAATTTACATATGTATGAGGGTTAAAAATAGTTTAAAACAAATACAGTACTGAATCTATTTGTATAATAAATACATACAATAATTTGTAGTGCTACTTAATTTGTAGTACTCTTCATGATACAAAGATCTTATCAGATTTGTCACAGGCTAATTTTCTTTGCTCTAACAGCATTTTTAAAACTCCATCTCCTTGGCCTAGGGAAGAAAAAAAAAAAAATCATATTTACTCTCTGTCTTTAAAACAGTAACACTCTTCTGTTTTCACACACACAGTACATATCAAAGTATGTAGAATTAAGTATTAGAAATAATCTGATGAAACATTATTATTTTTAGAGCATATTTTGTACACCGTACTACTGAAAATTTGCATCCATCATTTATTTCTAGGCACCAGAATTTATTTTCTTGATGTTTTCTCTTCAGAGAAATAGGAATATTTAGGCACTTCAGGAATTGCTTGTGTCTGGTAAAAAAAAATCCAAATCATCAATTATCTCGAGATACTGCACTCATCAGTGCTACAGTCAGTGTCTGGGCAAAAGGCAATAGGTGATCTTCAAAACTCCACATCTAGAACACAAACCAGGATTCAGCCCAGTGCAACAGGAACAGAACACTCATTTGAATGCTAGCTACATCATGAGATAAACCTTACAATATCCAGAGGACCCCAGGTATCCTTTCCATACTATAGCACCAACTGAGTGATTACATGGTTGACCAAGACAACACTTAAGAATCAGCTTCATATTTAAGAGCTCACCTTCATTTGTAAGAGCAGCCCTGCAGAGAATGACTTGTATGTACTGATGAATGAAAATGTGGACAGCAAGGGGCACTTGCAACCCAGAAGGCCAACCATACCCTGGGCTGCATCAAAAGAAGCATGGCCAGTAGGTTCAGGGAGATGATTCTGCTGCTCTACTCTGTTCTGGTGAGATCCCACCTGGACTACTGTGTCCAGCTTTGGAGCCCCCAACACAAGAAGGACACGGACCTCATCAAGCGGGTCCAGAGGAGGGCCACAAAAATGATCAGAGGTCTGGAACACCTCTCCTGTGAGGACAGGCTGAGGGAGTTGACGTTGTCTAGTCTGGAGAAGAGAAGGATCCAGGTTCTCCTCCCTCTCTACTCTGCACTAATGAAACCATATCTGGAGTATTGTGTCCAGTTCTGGGCTCCCCAGTTCAAGAGGGACAGGGAAATACTAGAGAGAGTCCAAT
>WTSP01014516.1:18853-44487 GCA_025331215.1 Actenoides lindsayi | reverse complement strand
ATTACCTTAGTTTCTAAAACAGATAGATTGACAAAGACACAGTCGTCGATATATTACACAGAAGAATTTTTGGAAAGAAACAGATTTGAAATACTATGGTCAGAAATGGTTCATGTTTCATAAAGATAGCAAGAGAGTTAATACAGAATAACTCTTAGGGTGTTTTGCCCACTCAGGCTAAAATCTTTCCTCCTTCAAATGTCAACCCTAGAACCTAAAATGGATTTGGAAACTGTTTAGCAGTAATAGGGGATTTTGGTTTGGTTTTTTTTGTGCATGCTTGGGTTTTTGTTTGTTTTTTGCTTGTTTGTTTTAGTTTGGGGGGGTTATTTGTTTTGGTTTGGGTTTTGTTTGGTTGGTTTGGTTTTTTTGGGGTAAGTTTTTGTTTGTTTGGGGTTTGTTCGGTTTTTTTGCTGTTTGGGTTTTTTAGCTCTGTTTTTGTTTGTTTGTCATTTTTGGTTTGTGTGTGTTTTTTTGGTTTTTTTTAAACTATTACTCATTTCTTGTCCTGATAAGAAACTGAGTTTTTCAGATCTTCTCTGCTACCACATTTTAAAGGGTTAGTTAACAGATATTCAACCAGGTGCTACAAAAGAATTTGAGATTTCAAATATTATCTAAAATACTACTTTTTTGGCTGTCACCAGCAGATAGTAAAGATTTAGCCTCTCACTATATATATATGCAAGATTACATATAAGGACAGGTACGTATGGGAACAATTACATAGGTACAAGAGTATGATAACGCCCTGGTTTATTGCATGAGTGCATATTGTTATGATTTTTAAGACAAAGCGCTTTAAATAACTACAGAAAATACCTAAACAACAACCTAGTGGGTTAGATACAGTAGTTCTGTATATAGGAAATAGCTATGAAAACTAGATTAAAGTTGTTAAAAACATTGAACAATTAGGAAATCCTTCCTGCAACCTTAGCTTTTACAAGTTTATCATATTTTCACACTGAATATACTCACATATATCCTGCTCCAACGAATGGCATGTGCCTGGTCTGACCAGGAAGGTTTTTTGAGTTTAAATAAAACTTCTTCTAGTGTCATTTTGACAACACCTAAATCAACATTTAAGACACTTAAAGTTGGAAAAAAAAATCTGAGTGTTGAAAAAGAGGTTTTTATTAAGTTTTAACAGAAATGTGAGATAAATTTATTAATAACAGTTATGTCATATGCACACAGCTGAAGGTACAGACATAGAGAGTTTCTACATATTTGCAAAAATGGTAGAAAAACTGTGGCTGTTGCAATACTAAAATAGGCAGAGGTATAATTTATAATTTTAAAAATACTCATGAAGTATCCCTAACATAAACTTGTCCTGTAGGCAACATACAGACAGCTTGATTTTTGTGGTGCCACTTAAATTCTGATAGGATATGATATAATCTATTCTTTTCAGTTGAGACCAGCAGTACTTGTATCATGCAGCAATGCTCACTTTTTTTTTTTTTTTTGCAAGGGATTGTACTGCCTTTTCTTCTTCATTTCAATGTGCTTTCTTTCTCAGAGTGCTGTTCTCTCTTTCGTGGTGAATCACGTGCAAATACCCTAGCAATGCTACAACTTGCAACTAGCTGAAGGCTTATACTTTCATTTTATTTTGGGGGTCCCTAATTTGCATCTGGTGCAAGAGATGGCAGTTACTGTATGCTAAACTGATATTTTGTTTAGACGCATTTACTGATTGTCTAAGAAAAAGGTAAAATCACATACATGCTACTAATAAAATAAGATCTTGTTCTCCTTCAGACATGAGAACAAGCTGTAGCCATTTCTAGTCGACAGTAATTGAAGAGAATAGCAGGGCTCATTTGAAGTTTAATCCAGAAGGATTACAGTAACAGCACTAGTTCCAGTGTGCTGGTCATGTTTCTGTCCTCAGAGTGACCCTGCAAGGCTCCTATTCCCTGTCTCATCATCAATGCAGGCAGTCCCTTGAGGATGGACACTCCCTATTCCACCTTCAGGAAGGTAGAAGGATTAAATAATAGATGTAAGATTTATTTACAGGTAACTGGGATGCTGCAGTGTTACATTTCTGTGCCACTGGTTAAAAAGGTCTTCCAAACACGAGATGATAAGGCTGGCAGTGAAAGGAGTCAATTTAAGTAATTTATCTAAAAGGATGGAAATCGTTTTTTGAGGTCAATCACAGTTCTTGCGAAACTGTGATCAACTGAGTCCGTGAGACCAGCTATTCTCTTTGGTAAGGTAACTTCAGTTGTTTGTAAAGGTAGCTGTAGTGTGTATTTACAGATTGACTAAATACAATTGAGTTTTATAGTCTATTATTTAGAATTTTCTGTCAGTTATGGTGAATGAATACATATACTATTCCTTTAGACCACAAGTCTTAATATCCCCATTAAGCACATTTTTGAGGAAAAGAAAGACTTCATTTTATCAAGAGAATTCTTATATACAAATATTTCTTTTCAACTATACTCATAGCACCACAACAAGCACACCAAGTCTCTGAGCTGGAAAGAACTGATTGACGACTTTAATTTATGACCACTGTTGGAGATAAGAATGATGGACACTTTTGGTATGGCACAGGATGGCGTTCTCATATTCTGATGTGTTGATCCTTCCTGTACAGGAATGAAGAATAGCTGACATGGTTAGGTGCAGTTTAGCAGAAGGAAACTGCACTGCAATATGCCAATCTTCTATTCAGCTCAGAAATTTGATGTACACAACCTTATTTGTGTTACCTTACACTACTCTCAAATCCTAGTCTGTAAAAATGCAGTGTCTTAAATGGGAGTCTTAAATCAATTAATGACATGATCATAAAAGCAGAGGTCCATCTAGTGGTTGCTTCTACTTTAATTCCACATGTCAAATCTAACTTGCCATGGGAACATGAGTTTGTCTGTCTACACAATTTATAAGTAAAGAAGTTTGTACTACACAGAGGAGTGTTGATTTATGGTATCTGTTCCTCACAGTGTCATAGTAGCAACATACTTCTGCTGCACAACTGAGCCTAAGGCAGAAAAATAGCTATAATGAAAGAAAAGAGCATTACAAATTAATCCTAAGTAAAAAGATCTGAAGAGTTCCTGAACACATGGCTTACATAACCACCTTTTTCTAAGGAGACTTCTGAGACATTTGCTCCATTTATCTACATTGAAATAAAGTTAAGATGCCTCTGTAGACATACAGAGATACCTGCAATAACATATTAAACACTCTCTGGATCAGAAATGCTTAATAAAAGTAAATTAAAGATAATAACATTGGAAATAGAGGAGTAATGGAAGCTTTAGAAAGCTAAGTACAGTGAAAGGACTATAGTCACAATGCCCACATTGCTGGTGGGTTTACGAAAATATTTTCCAGTGCAAAAGCATCATAGTGCTCCATCTCCTGACTAGCATGTCTAAAATTTCCATCCTACAAGCAATAAGAAGAAATATCTGAAGGATCCTACAGGAGCACTAATCCTCAGTCTTTGTCTTGCATCGTTAGTGTGAGACTTTTGTCATTTGTTTGAATGATGTATTTGATTGCTTTTATTGCAAGCATTTGCTGCCCCTGAGAGTCAACAGCTCAGTTCCCATGGTGCAACTTACATTCTTAAAAGATATGTACAGTATCATGTTTCTGAGGTTGCTATGGCAATGAAAGTACTTACTTTTTACAAAATTGCAGAATGAAAAACAGGGATATAAAGCATGAAAACTAATCAGCAGATTTTTAAGTTGATTTCTGAGGGGCTTTTGGCTTATGTTGTAACTCATACACCAGTGGACTGTACTTTCTTTCTGCTTAATATTAAAATGAAAATGAAGTAATATAATCAAAATAACCCTTTATCTAGACAACAGAAGTTCTGCTTATTTGATCAGTGCATTATTTGCACAAATGCATACTTGAATGTGTACTTTTTAAAAAACGTGTCAATAACTGATCAGAAAACAAGTATCTCATTATTTCTGCATTTTCCTGTACAATATATGAATCTCATTATTTTTTAATGCACACCTTTACTCATATGTGTACTGAACAATGGCCATGTGGCTTTTTGTGTCCAAAGCTAGAACAGAAAGCAATCCCTTCACTATACAACCGGTATTTTGAAGCTTAATTTCCCCACCCATTCTCATGTAAAAAGGGAGCAGAGCACCCACCACCAAAGGTTACTAATTTGCAGAGACAGAGAACTAAGTGGGATAATGTATTTTGCAAGAAAACCAAGTATCAAGTGCGGCAAAGAAACAAAAGGATAGGGACACTAACAAAACAGAAATATAAACACAAAAAGAACAAAACAAGATCTATTTGGGGAAAATAAAAGCTAATCCACTGTGGAAGTGATTCAGAATCTCACACACACTGTTTTATAACTTCTGTACAAACACACAGAAGCACATATACACATAATCCTATACAGAGAAAGTATAAATGCAGCATATACAGAGGAATAAGAAAAAGTGGCAACAGTCAAATAAGGTAACAGATAGGAAATAAGCTATTAGTGTGCGAAGAGATATGGCTAAAACCCCAACACTTTCTGAAGTCCTTATGCCCAAGTAAGCTGACATTAAGCAAAAAAGTACTATCTACACTTTGTACAGTTCTATTGAAACCATGCCTGTAATACTATCTACATTTGTGTCAGTAGCACATTAAATACTTTTTCATCTGTTGGAAACAGCTTTTTCCAAATATTAAGCTCCTGTAAATGTTTTCAGTGACCTAGAAACACACTACCTTACACTCCATACTATCACATTTCTATTATTCCGGTCTCAAGGATCAAATTTTTCTGTATGACCATATTTAACATCAGATGCTTCCCGATCCTATGGCAGTTCACACAGGCATTATAGAGGCTCTTGCCTTGAGCTTATGGTCTGAAATTATTACATAAAAGAGAAAATAAATTAGATGTAAACTAAGACCACTATGTGATTTAACTCCAGACTCACACAGTGTATCTGTAGCTAAGCCAAGACATGATCCCAGATCACCAGAGTCTCAGGCCAATATCTAAAGTGTAAAAGAGTGCTTTGTGGATGGGAATAATGCTAAGCCATCAATGACATGACAAACTTGGTATTTTTTTCTTCTTAATGATATAAATGGTAACATTTGCAATAAACTTCTGTCACATATAAGCATCATCTTGCATTGTTTACATATCACAAGTGTTTTTCTGCTCATTCAAATAATAGGGGAAATGTTGCTTACTTAGTAGTGGTTCTAGAAAGTTCGTATCACATAATACTAAAATCTTGTCTGATAACAAATTATTACTTTTGTGTTTTTCTCTAGCATGTATTATTATCTTTAAGTTGTTCATTGTTATTAATTTAAGTTGTATGACATTCGTGAAATGAAGGGGGCATGCATCACTTTACAGATACAATAAAGTGATTGAGTAGAAACATTAATTCTAGGCAATTACTCTGAGGTTTACATTATTTCCTATGTTTTTCTTGAAGACAAATGAGAAACAATAAATAAACAACAAAAAGCCACCAAGTTTTGTCATGGGGTTTATTGCTTTCTTTTTTTTTCTTTTTGCCTCCCTTTTTTTTTTTTTTTTTTTTAGGTTCTTTGTTCTTCTTTGTTCTTTTGCATTTTTTAAATGAGGAGAAAGAGAATTTTGGACTTATGGCACAGCACCTGTACTAAAGGAGTAACTCACATCATTAGCAGTTGTTATCACTAATAACAATACCCTGAGAGGTACCAAGACAAATTCGTACTTGGCCAGATACATAGATGCTCATTGGGAGAAGAACAGTGAAACACAGACAACCTGGTCATGAATGTTCTTTAATGTATTCTTTTTCACATCTTCTTCTGTTTTCTTCATACTGCATTATGCTAAAGGGTGAAACTGAGAAGAATGTGCCATGTACAGACACTCACAGTCTTCAAAAAATTATTAATCAATCTATACTGCACCCACTTTTCGCAGAGAAGCAGTTCTGAAGATATACTGATATCTTATTAATTTCCGTACCATTTCTGTTGCCTACCCAGTCTACCACAAATTGCATAGAGTTATGTTTTTTCTCCCCGTTTAATTTTGTCCATGTTTTGACTTACAGTCTGTAAGTATATAATGCTAAAAAAAAAAAAGGAAATAAATTCACCCTCCTGGTTTACTATTACTAGCAAAATTCCTAAGTATAAGTCAAATCCCATTGACTTTTCAGACCTTATCACTTTTCTTTTTGTTCCAGTCAAATCCATCTTGCTTCCATGCTAAATCTTGTCAGATTTCTCTCCCGTGACTTGCGGTTGAAATACCACCGTTACCTATACCTTTAATAATCCATTTTTAGACATTCATCAATTCACTATATGAACTCAGTTCCACAAAATACACTGAACAAAATGCAACAAAAAGAGAGACTTTCTCAATGCTGGCACGTTATTCTTCTCCTCTCTGCACTGTGGGTTACACCCTCCTTCCACTTACTTCATTTTGGAATTGGCACTTTTTGGACAGCCACTCTCCTAATGTGGTATAAGACAAAGCTTTCTTTTTTGTTGTAGAAAAAGCTGGATAGGTTTCTACTAGAGGTAGAGCACTAAGGCAGCTATGGGAAGCATTCAATCCTTGTCTACAGTGCACAAGTCAGGTGACTCCTGCCCCTGCACTGTCTGCACAATGGAGTGCATAAGAGAACCCACTGCTTCAAGCGTTTGGTTGCCTAGAACAGAGCTGACCCACAAACAGCTGGGAGCAGCTATGCCAAGAGGCTTCATGCCATGACTACTACACAATATGGACGGCTGTTTTTTCGGAGTGAATTTACAGGCAGGCAAGCATAGAAAACTGAGAGAGGCCATCTCCATCAACCTTCAGATTACGGTGCTGAACTCTTAAGAAGTGTTGGAGAATATTGGGCAGTGACTGGCTTGAGAGCAGCCGTGAGGAAAAGGACCTGGGAGTGCTGGAGGATGAGAAACTCAACATAAGCCAACAGTGAGCTCTCGCGGCCCAGAGGGCCAATTGTATCCTGGGCTGCATCAGGAGAAGCGTGGCTAGCAGGTCGAGGGAGGTGATTGTCCTCCTCTACTCCACTCTCATGAGACTTCAGGTGGAGTATTGCGTCCAGTTCTGGAGCCCCTATTATAGGAGGGATATGGATGTGCTGGAACATGTCCAGAGAAGGGCCATGAGGATGATCAGAGGGCTGGAACACCTCTCCTATTGAGGACAGATTAAGAGAGTTGGGTTTGTTCAGTATGGAAAAGAGAAGGCTCCAGGGAGACCTTATGTGGCCTTCCAGTATCTGAAGGGGGCCTACAAGAAAGCTGGGGAGGGACTTTTTAGGCTGTCAGTCAGTGATAGGACTAGAGGGAATGGATTAAAACTAGAGATAGGTCAATTCAGGTTAGACATTATGAAGAAGTTCTTCACCATGAGGGTGGTGAGACACTGGAACAGGTTGCCCAGAGAGGTGGTAGAAGCCCCGTCCTTGGAAGTTTTTAAGACCAGGCTGGATGGGTCTCTGAGCAACCTGCTCTAGTGGGAGGTGTCCCTGCCCATGGCAGGGAGGTTGGAACTAGATGATCTTTAAGGTCCCTTCCAATCCTGACAATTTTATGATTCTATGATTCTATGTGATAGGTGCCCCATCCCTGGAAACATTCAAGGTTAGGTTGGATGGGGCTCCGAGCAACCTGATCTAGCTAAATATGTCCCTTCCCACTGCAGGGAGGTTGAACTAGACAACCTTTAAAGGTTCCTTCCAATCTGAACAGTTCTATGATTCTACGATTCTATGAGTCTAGGATAAAATACAATGAGATTTTTTCATCTTAAACCTGCGATTACTAAAACTGGCCTTTGATTTTTTCCACTCAGTTTTATGATATTAAAAATCCATACAAAACCCTGTAAGGTTATACTTATTTAGCAGGTACTTCTCTTGATAGTCTTAATTATGTTATTTTCCTATTCCAATGAAATGTATTTAAAGCTTCTGTAACATTAAAAAATGTTAAAGGACTATTTTCAGATGTCACTATGACCTTTAAAAATATCTAATCTAACTACTTAGAAGCTTTGTAACTCATAGGCCTATTTTAAAAGGAGTGTGGGAGGATAATCAAAGAAAGTAATTTTGTACTGAGTAAAAGAAGTGCACTAATTCTACATTAGTAAGCATACTTCTTATAGTAAGTTGTCCTTCATTACAATTGAACAGCACTGAATATTGTGGTACCACAGTACCACTTGAATGTCCTTCAAGGTACTTTATTTGAGGTTAGTCATACATTTTAAAATTCCTTCCCATCAGAATTGTTTTGATTATTTTAGAGTTATTTTTATGATCCACACACATGGTTCCATCTGCAGCCTTTTTTTTTTTTCCTGATTATGTGAAATATATGGCTGGTCTTAGTAGTTTTTTCTGCATGTATATAGTAAAAGGTATCCAAAGCCTTAGACAGTGTATGTTGTCTGGACACACACATTTGTGTGTTATATCCATGGGACCTACACAGTTGCAGACACTCTCACACACAGAAGTGTTGTGTGTAAAATCTGCTTCTCTCATGGATTTTGAATCAGATCAGAATTGGAAGTTTATTGATTTATTAATAACCCAAGTAATTGGCAATTAAAGAACCATGCATTCCGAAGTTTGTTTCCACCTGTAGGTTTACTTTGTATATAATGGATATATAACATACATACATATACAAATATATATACACAAAGACATATATATGCATATGTATGTACATACATATGCATTCCTCTCCATAAAACATGCTCTTTATTTCTAACTACTCAGCATCCAGCATTAGGTGGTATATTCTTAAATACTTGAATGTTTTATGATTACAGAGGCACTCATCACTGGTAGAAGAAGCTCTTCAAATCTACACTCAGAGGCACTTTCTTCTATCATCCAACCATTTTTTTTTTTTTTTTTTTTTTTTTTTTCTCTAGCATTTCCTGGCTTTGTTTTTATCAATGCTATAAAAAGAAATATTACTTCCTGAATCTTGTTTATTTTTTTTTGTATGACTGCACTATACCCTTGAATCTCAAAAGTGCAGTGCTAGCTCATTCCAAATTGTCCACTAACAATAGAAAATTTTTTTCCTAATAGGTGTTTTCCAAACTGTCACAGGTAAGACAGAATAAGCCACCACCTGAAGTGGAACTGAATGCTGGCATTTATTTAGAACTAACAAGATGAGATCTTTTACTTCTTTATTTCATGTGTTCACTTGTCCCTTCCTACAGCACTATGCTCATGGGTCTTGACTTCTCTCCCCAGCAGGGAGATCAGTGTTGATTTAGGGAGGCTGGACAGCAAATCATGTTGCTTCCTGCTGTGCAGCTCCTCACAGTTACCTGTTTAGGGTGTCACTGGCCAAAATACCCAGCATTTGACTCCTTACATCTTCATGACCTTTCCTCCAGATGGCATGTTCAACTTCTTCTTTCTGGGCCCCCTTCTTCTTTCTAAGACCATGTGTTTTCCTGAAGAACCTTTCTTTTTAGCACTGCTTCTTCCTTTCAGACCCCAAGTCCACAGTTTCCCCAGTTGAAACAGAAAAACTTTGCAGAAGCTAATGTCTGATCAGCCTCATATTTATTTGTTGTTCTGTCCCATGCGTCATTAACTGAAGGATTTAGAATGTATAAGATATGTTTAGTCCAGGTGTTATACAAATTTACAGCCGGTCACTACCAGTTCTATCTAGCGAGTAGCAGGCTTGAACCTGAGAATTCAAAGGTTTGGTTTTGGATATTTATCCAAAATATACCCAGCTATATGCTGCCTACTAGCATTCACCATTTATTTTTTGTTTATACTTGCCATACAAAAATAGCTGGGATTCCTTACTCTCAGGTGTGTAAATCTGCTATTGTTTGCCTTTAAACTTCATTTTGTTTTACTAGTTGAGTTTCCCAAAGCAATCCAATTCACTTTACATGTTTCATCTCACCTAGTTTTAGCCATTTAAAAAGGCACTGATGAGACTCAGTTTGAGACTGCAGCTTCTTGTCCCTATGTAGGTAAACCTTGTGTCCATAGTACATCACGTGTCTAAGCTGCCATTATCATTTATAGAGATCTAGTTAATAAAGTCAGTGTAGACCAGACAAATATTCACTCATGCTGCTGTTTAAACCTTCACTTGGTCAGCTGACAGTCATGTATGTGATGATTATGTCTTCATTGACTAATGAGAGCCTTGACAGCATTTATGCTTCTGGACAAGCTAAATTTAGTCTGGCAAGTTAATTTATATTGACATCTAAATTTAAATGTCTTGAATCCTATACCACCATCCTAGTTTATATTTATTATATCTTGTCCTTCTCTACTCTGGATAGGAAGAGGTGTCTCCAGAGTGTGATTCATCCCACTTGTTTGAGGATTAAGTCATCATTCCATCTCTCTTTTAATTGCAGAGAATCTGAAATAATTATCTGAAGCTATATAATCAATTGTTAGATAATTCAAATTAGGTGAGATGGGTTCCACTCTGTTCTGAAAGCACTGTCCTTCCAATTATTTACTAATTTCTCATTTCTTGTATTATTTTCAAGTTAGTTTGCCATAATTTGTATATTTCTGTATTTTTGAAATTCTATATTTTTAATTTTTTTTTCTTATTCAGGTTGTTTTAGCTGCTAGTAAAATTTTTTAATTGCAGGCAGACAGGTAGGTTACATAGGCTTGGAAGACTTCCTAATGCAAGCACACTCATCTTGCAGACTATTTATACTCTTGACAAGTATACTTTGCCCAAGGGAATTTTATCAGGGAATCTGCAAATAGCTACAGTACAAATCCATAGCAATGATGTTTTTCCATCATGTATGATATCTTGATGCTAGAAGCCATTTGTATTGCAATTCATAGAACTGGTGAAATGTACGCTTGAAAATGTCCCTCATATAAATCCTGCATTACATGGAACAAAACTGTACTAATTATGGGGGTTTGTTTGTTTGTTTGTTCTTGTTTTAGTTTGTTTTTAAGGGTCATAAATAAGGTTATGAAGTTTGACTGCTTTTACTGTATTTCTTTCTTTGATAGACTTCCCAGTGGACAACTTTGCTATTTAGAGCAACTATCATACTAAAGCAAGATATCGATAAGCAATAAAGCCAAATTTTAAACTGTCAAAGAAGGTGAACAATGGTCCTTAAACAGGCACTCCTAAAATGCAAGAGTTAGTGTCTTTAAATTCAGTCTGAAATTCAGTTTGACTGCTGTTCTTAAAGAAGTAAGTAATGTCATCTTAGTTTCTGCTTTAGATTTGTCTAGGACCCCAAGTTGACATATTTCATTTTAATTCTATATTCTATATCTGCTCTCCTTATTAAAGAAACATCAGTCCTCTACATGCCCAAACAACTTTTTCAGGTTATTTTGAGGTCAGCACCATAAATACAGTGAAGGAAGAGCCATGACCTACATACAGATCTGGCTTACTGCTGTCAGCACTGCAAGCAAAACCAAATCTTGTAAAACTGAAGCGTGCTGCTCCAGGAATAAGGATCCAAAGTCATCAGGGTGGACCTTCCTCCCATACAGGCTAAAGAGGAGGAATGATACAGAAAGAGGGAAGAACAGGGCTGATGGAAGAGGAAGATTTTGAAGAGATTTTGAAGAGAGAAGCTTACTTCTTTCTGTTCGTGGGTAGACTCAGAGAGATAAAGACAGTCACTATTTCTGTGGAATGCCACTAGCTCTTACCCCAGCTCTAGACAGCAACAATTATCCTGAGTATGGGCATACTGCAGGCCTATTTGTTTTTGACATACACCATAGCATACACTGTCAGCATCTGCATAATAAGCAGCTATTATGACAGCTAACTATCTTAAATTTCACAAATAAAATACAAGCAATCATTTTCTTTTAAACTACATTTATACAATACTACATTGTTTCATATTGTAAGAATGAAATGCCGAAGAAAAATCTCTCCTGAGGAGATGATTATGTTATTTTGGTGGCAGGTTCTACTTATCTAGTTAGGATGAAACAAGTCTTTCAGTTTTCCATGTCTGTAGCTTTAAAAGTGGCCATAATTTGATTTGAAACCCAAAGTCAAAAATTAGCTTACTGTTTTGTGAAATAATGTCTAGGATGAAAAATTAGCAAACATATTAAATGTTTTCCAGAAATTAAATATTCAGAAATGCAGAATTACCATTAGCCTTTTGAAATTATCCAGTCTGTAGCAAGCAAACTCTTATTACAGTGAACAGTGAAAAAGAAAATATGCTGTGAGTCAAAACTCTTTAGTTTAGTTTCAGGGCCAGACTCCAACTGGAGATCAAGAAACAATGGGCATAAGTTGAACCAGGAGTACTTTAAAAATGTAGCAAAAAGTGAAGACATTTTTGTCCTGGAGGAAAGTCAAGCAGTGGAGCAGGTTGCCCAAAGAGGTTATGGCATCCCTACCTCTGGAATGGGGATGAAACCTTAAGTAACCTGCTCTGCCCCTATAGCTGACACTATTTTGAGCAGGACTATAGACCTCCCAAGTTCTTTGCCCACCTGAGTGATGGATGTCATGATTTTATGAATTCATGGCTATGCTTTACATCATACATATACTGAAGTCTGTATGACCATAGCTCCACAGTTACTTTTACCCTTCTAATTTAAGTATGATTATCTTCATTTGTGTCTATGGTGCAATGTATCCAAATCTCCAATGAAAACAGAGGTGGAAGAGGAAGGTGAATCTCTACTTATTTAGTATACTTTTCACTGTTTCCGTTGAGATAAGGATAAAATCTAGTCTAGATTTTCCAAATATAAATAAGGATAGAGATTCCAGAAATTTGCATGTGTTCTAGAGGAGGTGTAGTAGTTTCTTGGAAAAGAAATGCATTGGGCTTACTAAATGCATAGGAATGCACCTCTGTTTTTTAAAATCCCTGTGCTGTAAAGCAGAGACTGGGAAAATGTTATGGAAAAGTACGCTGCATGCTTGCTTTGTGTTTATACGCATCATGTGTCTGCCTTAGTCAACTTTTGGAATCAGGATAGACCTTTAGCCTGAATCAGGCCATTCTAATAATCATATTCTAAATAATGAGTCACAAACCTGAAGGAATCTCAGGATTTTCAACACACAGGCTGAAAAATACCCATAGAAGGGGTACTGTGAGTCAACATTAATTCTCTTTGAGCTTGCTTACTTTTATTCCGAGTTCATTATGGACAGAATCCAAATCAGAGTATTCAGAGTTTCCAGTTTGATTATTTGAAATTCTAAAATGAGTGCATACTTGCTCAAATTGTAATATATTTGGGCTTAATTCATCATAGTAAACTAAAACTAAGCAAGCCCAATGGCATGTGAGAGTATCAAAGTTAAATTTCATGTGCAGAAAAATGGCCATGAGATACACGGAACAGGGAAATTAAGAATTCAACCCTCTAAACCAAAGAATGTATTAAAAAACAGTTCTTTGGGTTTTAGCTTGGCAGCTGCCAAGAAAAAAAGCTTTACCCAAAGAGAAAAGGTTTTTATACCCTCCAGCTCTAATACTTGAAGTATAAACTGTAGAGTGTTTGGATGCAGAATTAATATTACATAGTAAATGAGACTCCCAGTCTATCAAAGCAGACTCTGCTGGAGATATTTTTACACTAGATATGTCAACTTTTATCTGTGAAGATGCTATGGGGCATAAACAAAGCTTTTCATTAGATACTGCTTTTACTTCTATCTTTCTAATGTGTATTGATTTTTTTAAAGTCCTTGACTCAAAAAGCCATTCTTTTATTTGTGAAATATTTTACATAATTACTCAGGAACGATGTTAATGAGGCTCATGGACCTATTTTGAGGCATCAGCAGTGCAGATAGCTTTTCAGTGCTGCAATGCAGAAAACCAGCCAGCAATGGACTGAATGAGAGTTTGATTAAGTAGTAACAGCTTTTAAAAAATCTTATCAACTAGATACGTAAATTTCAGCCCTTCAAGAGAAGATTTTTTTGTTTGTTTTGGTTGGGTTTTTTTCCTCCTTCCATACTATACCTCTGAAGTATACACAAAGCAATAAACAGCTAGGAATTAGTTTCTTGTATGATGTATATCCCTCTAGGCTGTTTTCACTTCACTATGGAGACACATAGCTTCTTCAGGCTGGAAATACAGATCTGTTTTTTGCTCTGATATTTGCATCCCAGATATGGATTGTACATGGTGTGCTATTAAGGTAACTTACTCAAATGTCTGTATTTTTCAGTTGCAACTGTAAGCATGTGTACAACATGTTGAAAGTACTTCCTTTATAGGGATTGTTTTATTAAATTCTGCTAGTCGCCTTAATCCTTGGATTGTTAGATACATTTCTTTCAGGGATTGACTACTTTCCCGGAGGAAAAGGTGCTCTGGACAAAAATGGAACATTTTAGGAGTGGAAGAGGAACAAATCACCTGAATGTGTCACATAACTGAGTTATTTGCAAAAACCACTAACAATAGATGCAGTCTTGGATAACACATTTTGTACTTGTCTTCAAGAAAAATTTTAGGGCTAATTTGAGTTCTGGGGACTTGCAGATCATCTTTGTAGTGATTGGTGTTGTGGAATATGTCAGTAGGGTTAGGGATAAGAGTTTTCTTAAATGGCACAAAATGCTTGAGTTATATCTCAGTTAACTTTGTCTTAAAATTAAATACCTAGACTAAGGTTGTTATATATATTTCATCTGCTGTCTCGGAAAGGGTGAGGGGACTTCCAAAGCATGATCCAGAGTTTCCTAAGAGAGGGAGGAAGAATTGTTATGTAGAGGTTCTTGTATCTTCCAAAGCACCCAGGTGAAACACAGCTTAAACCAGTCACCTACATTTAATTGGCTTAAACTACATGATGTGAGCCTGACTGTAACGTTCCTTATTTTCTGAGGAACTGTAAGAATTCTGCTGAAAACATGAAAGGCTTTAATACTTTCCATTGTATTTTGTAGTTTGTCTAATGAGGACATTCATAGGATTTTAAAATAAGATTTTTTTCATGCTGTTTGTAAAGAAGGAAGCATGCTTTAATGTTTTAGGTGTACCTGGGAACTAAGCAATATAGAATCATGAAGCTTCTCAGATCAGCTTACCATATTCAGAAGTTCATCTTACATATACGTGTACTAGAAGTGAAAGTTATTTTGTTTAAATATATTTGTTAGACTAGAGGGACTAAAACCACTATGCAAATAGTCTCTTAGTTGAGAAGCTAAGTCTTATTCTCCAAAGTCTTATTCTAAGGAGCTGATTCCAGTCAGAGAGGAATTTTGCTGTTACACTCATGGTCTTATTGCTCATAAATGTACATAGCAAAATTCAAAATACCATACTGTATGTCTTCAAAAACCTGAATGTTAATTTGCAGATTATGTACATAAATTCTACATCAGCTGACAAATGAATACTTGTTTGGCTAATCAAGTGGGGACAGGGATCACCACAGGGTATTATCATCTTTGCACTTGGAAATTCAGAAAAATTCACTGCATATGTACAATGCCATAAAAACATAGTGGGGCTCAGGGTATATGATGGTCTTTTTGGACACCTGTTCAGCGATTACATATTTCTCAACATAGGGAGTGGAGAAGTAAAAACCCCTTCTTCAGCTCTAGTAGAAGATGATTCACCATATGCAGAGATGATTCACTTGAGCTAACGACTTACATAGTACAAGTAAGAGCTGTAGAATCAGGCCTGAAAAAGTTCATTTTGCTCAGCTGGAAAATGAATAGTGAGTCTTATATATGCAACTCTTGGGACACTTGTATTTCTCTGCCACAAATACCCTCATTAAAGATTAATCATATCTTGTAGCAAAACTGCAGGTATCTGGATCTTATCACAGGAGAATTTCCCAATGGAATTAAAGGAAATTGTGCTGTAAATGTATGTGTAATCTCTAGGAGATATTATTCAAGTCCTTTCTGTTATTTTACATCTTGATGTTTTCAGCTTAAATCTCATTTGTATCTTTCATGTACAAAGATCTGTATGCCTTTACATTTCTTGAAATGAGAAAAGTCATTTAGTATAAAGCAACTTAATAAGAAAGAGAATATGTACACACTGAAAATAATGTAACTCTACTTATACTCTTATATTTACAATCATTAGTTATATCCTACCTGAATCTACTGAGGTCAGTGGAATGAATGCTATTGCCTCCAGAGGACTACAACTAAACAAGTAGAGAATAATGCAGAAGATACTGCTAAATATACTCAAACCCTTTGAATCATGTAAAAGGACTTTTCTTTAAAGAACACAAAAGGCAAAATCTCTTAATGTGCCACCTTCACCTTCAAAATGTGAAGATGCTTCATTTCGATATCCCCATCATTCATGTTTATAGCTTTCCAACTGCTTTAATCCGCTACTCTATTTCAAAGTATTGATTCAGGAAATACATAGTTGCTTTAGTTGCCACAGCACTGCTTATATTACAGTAAGATGGCCAATAGTGACTGTGAGTCGTAGGCAAAGGTTGCTAACAGTTGTGGAAGGTATGTGTCTCCGTCAGATCATCCAATTTACATACCTCTACTTGGTTTTACCACTCCAGATTGTGTAGTTGGCTCCAGAAGACTGCTTCAGCACACCTGAGCTATACAGGAAAGAGAAGGTTCTCCTGAAGAGCAGACCACAATACCCTAGGAAGTTGCCTACCTTTTCCCATTGACTGAGTATGGACACTGACAGCTATTGATTTGGGGGGTTATATAATATGTGGAAATGGACAGTATGAGTTGTTCAGAGGACTGAGACTTAACCAGATGAATTACCTTAATTTTATTATCTCTGTATTTCAGATGTCAGTAATATTACAGCCAGATGCCTAAAGATACTACCCAAGAACCATTGTGGTTCAGTGCCATGTTGTGATAAGCAACACAGGATGCAAGGAAGTCTGGAACAGACAACTCACTACTGAGAAATTACATTGAAATAGAATCCAAGGTGCCTTGATATACACATGATTAAATTAGGTACAGAGTGATATTATTTGCTTCATATAATATTTTTTCAAGATTACTGTATGAGTAATGTTTATAGCAAGGCACAATCCTATTTGAACCTTCACTAATTAATAACTTGGGAGTGATTAAATATTTTAATGAGACATAATCAACTGCTTTCGGAAGAATGGACACAGGTGGCAAAGCAGTAAGAAGAGGTATGAAAGAAGTATTATTATGTAGCCATGGAAACAATGTCTCTGTTTCTTCCTTCCTTCTCCCTTTTAGGTTCAGCAATGCTGCACATCATTAGGGTGTCTGCCTCTCCCGACAACAGCAACTTTGCAGTGTCAGTAAATCTTTGCATCCATTCATGCTGTCAGCACTAAGTGATAGAAAGCCTAGGGAAGATGTGAGATGCATACCAAACAGGCTTTCACAAAGTCATAGTCTAGTCACGTATTGTTATGCAACTGCCAATTTTAAGGCTCAATTCAATAAAGAAGAACAAAATGGAACAGGCATGGCTAGACTTTGTTCTGTTAGTGTGGTTTCTAAAGTTAATTTCAGTGCTCATGTAAGTTAAAACGCTGAGAAATGAGACTTGACTGTGCAGGAACATAGGTGAGCACAGCACACAAATGGAGTACAGACATGGCTGAGCTCTGGTTAGAAGCACTTGTGTTAATACTTTGCAATCAGACCCTAGTATGGGTGTCTAATTGTGCTAAAGTGGATGGCGATATGCTTTTGAACTGGTATCAAGAAAGAAAATGTTAAAACTCTTGAATGCCAGTTATTCTCACACAGAGTCGTTGCCATATGTACTAAGAGCTTTTATTTATGCCTTGCAAAAAGCCCCATAATTATAAGAAGCTGAAGCAGAAACAACAAAAAGAGTGAGTAAAAATAGAATAGAAATTCAGTTTAAAAGCACTGAAAGAAAATTTCAGCACGAGCTCTATCTTTACCCTTTTCCCATAATTTTCAGCAGTAATTAAACCAATTCTAAATGTCTTATTTAACTCATTTGTGGTTAGATATGCCAGGAAGGGGTGGAAAGCCATGAATTTGTGAATATTCCATGTAGAAAGGAGTAAATGGCATACTTACTACCACTGATCTGTGTGTCTTAAACCTTTTAGTCCCAAAGAAGTGTGAGACACAAATGACGGCATCATAAGAGACAGACACCAATTAAAGTAGTTACCAGCTATTCTCATAGAAGAAAAGAAGTGACTTGTGGCTTACTTTACACAGCCAAATATAGAAATGCTTCCTTTCCTTGCACTGTACATACTACTTAACTCTGTGTGTGGCAGAAACAGGCTTTCTGCAGAACTTATTTCTACATCTTCCTTTGTGGATAGGAGACAGTCCTGTTAGGTCAGAATGTGCTCCTGAGGGGAGTGTTCCTCCCACCTCAGACCCAGGAGGATGCTGATGAGACAATGTCTGAGTCACTGTCTGCTTCCTGGTCACCTTCTGGGTCAGTATGAAAACACACAACCTAACAACCCTGAAAGCACTGATTTATCCCAAAACATAAAGCTAAATAAAGGACAGGGCATTTCTCATAAATCAAACTATCCTGCATTTCTGACCTGATGAGTGGCAGGTCAGTATCTTCTCCTGACCGAGGGCCAATAAGAATGATACATACTGTGGATCTTCAAGGACAAGCCATGATCCAGGAGCAGCTCCCATCAGACAATGACAATGAGCAACTCCACAAATATGGAGTGCAGTCTGGCGCTGATATGTTGCATATTCTGGTATGATCAGTAATGTTTGCTTGAGTCGTCCCTGCTGACTTTCCCTTTGGGGTTTGGTTTACAGAACAGGAGAGCAACTCACATGGGATGCTTGCTCACAAAGAACTTTTAGGAGGGCATCATGCAGCTCACAAGGGGATCTCTGTAACTAGGCCTTACTGTGGAGCACTGAGGCTGGATCAAGAAATGGGAACTTCAGGACAAATTGTCTGTGAGAATGTCTTCCACCCAAAGAGACATTTTCATTCTCCTAGTCCTAATAAAAAATCAACTTCCCATGAAAGTTTCTAGTCAACCTATAGCTTAACACCTGTGCATTTTCCTTACTATATTTGTTAAAATAGAAGACAAAAAAAACCCCAACCCATATAATTTAGAAAATGTTGGATGCTAAGATACTTAGTTTACATGAGCAGTCATCCTTCCAAATTATTTTAACTCCTCAAACGCTCTGATCAGTCTTTGGGAATCACATTTTTCTCTGTTATGCTTGTGCCAATTACGAAAGATTTTGTATATTTAGAATACCCTGTTTTTAATTCAAGTGATGTTCACTTAGACATCTAAACATAATTTAATTAGTAAATGTTTTTTAACAATTGACATGAGAATTCTAGATATTACACATTTCTTCAGTTGTAGCTCCTTTTTTATATTTCATAGGTTGGAAGCTCTATCCCATCTGAGTTTTCTCATCTGATTGGTAAAACTTTGAGAAATGACAAACAGAAGGGCATATGAACAGCTCGTCAAACTGTAATTTCCATTGTAGTGTTAATACAGGACTCCAAAGTTAAACCCACTGTATGAATGCATCTTTCTGCCTATAACATGAAAAGTATATTGATAGAGTCATTAAAGCAAAAGTAATTTAAAACAAAACAAAAGTAATTTAAAACAAAATGATTAATAGTAGTCAGTTTTCAGAAACTACAATTTAGAAGTCCCAGATTAGAAGATCCAGGACTTTTTTTACAAAATAATATCTGGTTTTTTTTTGGGGTTTTTTTTTTTTTTTTGGCAAAATTTAAATGGTATCTGGTTGGATAAAATACTTATAAACTGACTAAAAATATATTATTTCCATTTTTTAAGTTCAAATATTATGTGTTGGGGTTTGTTTGTTTGTTTCTGAAGCATGATGTTTTTGAAAATTAGTTTTGGATCATAAAAAACAAACAAACAAACAAACAAAAAGTGAAAAAAGAAGAGTGTGACCAGCAGGTTGAGGGAGGTTTTCCTCCCCCTCTACTCTGCATTAGTGAAACCACATCTGGAGTATTGTGTCCAGTTCTGGGCTCCCCAGTTCAAGAGGGACAGGGAAATACTAGAGAGAGTCCAATGGAGAGCTACAAAGATGATGAAGGGACTGGCACATCTCTCTTATGAGGACAGGCTGAGACTTGAGGCTGTTTAGCCTGGAAAAGAGAAGGCTGAGAGGGGATCTTCTTAATGTTTACAAATATCTGAAGGGTGGATGTCAAGTAGAAGGGGCCAGGCTCTTTTCAGTGGTGCCCTGGGATAGGTCAAGAGGTAACAGTAGGAAGGTGAAACACAGGAAATTCCACCTCAACATGAGGAAAAATTTCTTCACTGTGAGACAGAGCTCTGGAACAGGCTGCCCAGAGAGGATGTGGAGTCGTCTTCTCTGGATACGTTCAAGACCTGCCTGGATCTGTTCCTGTGTGACCTGCCCTAGGTGTTCCTGCTTTGGCAGGAGTTTGGATATGCAAAGCTGTCTCTATGCCTGCCCTGGCCCATTGTGATAACCCTGACTTGCATCTGCTCTGGGGAGCGTGAATATACAGTGGAGGTGGGTATCTTTATCACATCGTGTTTCTAAAGCTGGTTAGTTAGATTTCTGAGAAATGACTTTATATGGACTCGGTTTTGAACTTTACAAGTTTCTGTTTACTCTTCCTCTTCTTTACAGGAAGTTAGTCTGAGCTACTCAGTTTAATATTTTGATTTTAAACATTAAATTGATTTGCTTGTGATGATTCTTCACCACAGTTCTGGGGAACTGGAAATAAGGGTTCATTTTAGAATGCAGAAGGCACCTGGGTTATGAGTTCCTCACCAGAGGCAGAGGGATCACAAACCAGTGCAAATATGTGGCTTTACAGCAAGCCAGTTTATGTGACCTAGAAGCCTGACTGCTCATTCCTTACTCCTTTCAAGCATTCATGTTTTACTGTTTTGTGGTCTTGCCACACTGTAAAATAAGGGAATATTATTTGCATGGTATGTGTTACTAGTTCTATAAGGAGAAGGTTGGGGTACAGTAGGTGTATGGTATTCTCAGATCTTTTCTTACACTTGATCTGCTGGTATAATCAGCAACTGATACCATCATGTTGTTGGTATCTCTGGATGTGAGCTTGGAAAGTCTGTCTTTAGCCATGGCTCACCGGCACAGCAGTTTCAGGATGGTACTTGGGAATCCATGTTGAACCAAAGCCTTAGCAGAGCACCTAAGGGACCTCCAAAATTAGAAGCTTGTACCTGTGAAGTAGATGCTGCTCATTTTTCCAGCTCACTAGGGCTACCTCTCTGAGGGACATGTCCTCAAAGATACCAGCAAAGCTTGGTCTCAGACATACTGTGCTCCTAATAAAAATACTGTAGGGCCACTGAATAAATAGTATATATAAATAAATGTATAATATTTATAAATAAATATCAATGGCCACTGAAATTGCCTGTGTCTACTGGATGAATACCCACTTGAATAAATCCCATTCTGACCAAAGAAATTTCACCTGTATTTTTTCTTTCTAATGTAAATTCAGGTGCAGTTCTTAAATGCTTGGCCCTACTAGTTTAACATAAGGCCAAGGGAATGGATTCCTCTAGGTTCCAGTTAGTCACACCAGGTTATTTTTATACATAAAATACTACTTAAGTAATTGGTGTGATTCCCTACCTGCACCACTACTCTTCCATAGATTCCCTTAGTTTCCTGCTATTTTTCTTTAAGGTGAAAGGGTCCCAGTCTCTTTCTCCAGTTCAATCTGGTCAGATATGTCCCGTGATTGAAGAAGAGACAGGGTAGCCAAAAGACAGGGCTAGTGCATCCAGAATCATTAATTCAGTCAGTCAAACAAATGGGAGGTGAGAGAAGAAGAAACAGTGACCAATTGGTCACATGGCAGGGGATCTGCCCTGGAGCATGAAACACACTGAGTTCAGCCCCTAAGCTGGATGGTCACAAATGCCATAATGATTTCTTAGCATGGCCCTGGCTGTGGGTAGCTCATGCCAGCCTGCTGCGCAAGCTTGGCCAGGCTCCTTGAGATTCACAGATAAGATTTATTCCTGAAGCCTGACCTACATGAGTGTGTATCTAAATGTGTGAAAGCTGTGATTTGATGGCAAGCAATGAAAGGTCATAGAAAAAGCAGGCAATGCATTTAAATCAAAATGATGAAGCTGGGTAATTTCATTAGCAACAGTTGTATTTACTGGAAGTCACAGATGGTGCAGTTTAGCTTATGGCCAATTTGTTAAGACAAAATAAGTATAAAGAAAGAAATATTCCAAGTGAGAGGTGGTTAAAAATTAAATAGGCACCAGATGGCTCAAGATTGTCCTTCATACAAATTTGGTGAAAGAAGACATAAACAATCCAAAAGCATTTCTGAATGGGACACTTGCAGGCTGGCTGGGCCTTTATCAGAGCTAGGTTTAAAAGCAGAGCAATTAAACTTCCCCCGTGTTCTAAAATCTGACATCCCAGCAAAATGTTCTAGGTGAACTTCCAAATTATTTTCTCTTATGTTGTTTAAACCGAGGAGCAAAGTAAACAAAACAATCCATAAACATTTCAACCTTCAGCTGACCTTAAAGTAGCCTCAGCTTTTTTTAAAACAAAGAGGGAAACTTCCACTTTGTGATTTATATTTATACATCTCGGTGGATGCATATCAATACACAAGCCTTTACACTCAGAAAAACAGCGTTGTTTTCATCTCGCTTGCTTTTGAGAAACGTTAGCAATTGTTACAGAGCACTGATGCTAAACCCAAGGTTCCAACCTTACATTCCAGGGGATACAGGTTCCTTTTCCAGGCTGCGTCACAAATATCTTCCTGGCTCTGGACAAACTCACTTCCTGCATTTCCGCACGCTAGCAGCTATGGTGAGCCTTGGGGGTCACAAGCTATTAACATTTTATGCCTGGTGTCTAGAACTGCTAGAGATGATCATTAGCACTGATTCCTTTGAACTCTCTTGAAAGCAATTAACAAGACTGATTCCCTGTGTTTCCAGGTGGATAGCATGATCTTATTACAT
Source organism: Actenoides lindsayi (assembly GCA_025331215.1). Lineage (NCBI taxonomy): Eukaryota > Metazoa > Chordata > Aves > Coraciiformes > Alcedinidae > Actenoides > Actenoides lindsayi. Next base: position 21,430 of record WTSP01014516.1, on the reverse strand, counting down.
ATGGTGCCTTCGCTCTGTTTTCTGCTTGTGTGCATAATGTACTGTTTCTTATACAGGTAGATGTTAGGGGGTTGATATGGTTTGTCCTTAGTAAAGTACACCTCTGTACAATATTAGTAAGTTTAATGGGGCGAAAAAGAAGGAAAGAAGGAAAGAGAGAGAGAAAAAGAGAGAGAGGAGAGGAAAGGAAAGGAAAGCAGAGGAAAGGAGAGGGAGAGTTATTCCAAGGAAAAGGAGTTACCATGATGTTACTAAAATGTGCTTCCTGGTTTTATACAGAGCACTTAACATAGGTGATATCAGAGAGAATTCTCTGCAAGCTGCATGTATGGAGCTGGTTTCCTGGGGCAGGAGGTAAAAAAAGAAAAGCAAAGGAAAACAGCCTTGAATAAGAGAGGCAGCTGGAGACTGTTAACTAATTAATGCACGACATAAATTTAAGGGCTTTTACTCATCTTGCACTAGCTTTGCACTTTTTCCACGGCGTGTTACATTCTCTGGTTATGAAAGCTCTGCAAGCGGAGCCCGCGTTCAGGGAAAATGCTACACTTAAAAAGATGGCTGTACTCACTGAAGGGAAATGAAAACATTTATAAATCTCCTGGAAAATCCTGGAAAAATCCAGAAGGGGAAAAGGACTTAAAGAATGTTACAATTAAATGGAGAAAAAAAAAACAACCAACAAAAAAACCCAAAACAAACCCAAAACAAAAAACCAACAACAACAAAACAAACACAAAAAAAATTATTACCAAAACAATGGGATGATCCAGGAATATTTTTGCCATGTGCCAAGGTACATGTGGAATATTGTCATGGATGGCTATGTACTCTTTAGGAAAGGCAAGGCGAGGAGGTGGAGTTGCTTTTTATCTGCATAAGCAACTGGAACACATTGAGGTCTATCCAGGGAGGGATGAAGAACATGTTGAAAGCTTATGGGTAAGAATTAAGGGGCACACAAACATAGGTGAAACTGTTGTGGGTGACTGCTACAGACCCCCCCAAACCAGGAAGAGGATGGCAATGACACCTTCTACAGGAAGCTGGAAGTAGCTTCAAGATCACATGCCCCGGTGCTCATGGGTGACTTCAATCACTCTGATATTTGTTGGGAAGACCACACAGCTAAGCATACTCTGTCCAGAAGGCTCTTGCTGTGCATTGTCAGTAACTTTCTGACACAGGCAATGGAAGAACCAAGGAGGAGAGGTGTGCTACTGGACCTTGTATTAACGAACAAAGAAGGTCTGGTTGGGGATGTGAAGGTTGGGAGTAGCCTTGGTGGTAGTGATCACGACATGGTAGAGTTTAGTATCATACGATGAAGAAGCAGGGCAATAAGTAAGATTGCAACCCTGGCCTTCAGGAGGGCTAACTTTGTGCTCTTTAAAGACCTACTTGGAGTAATCCCTTGGGCTAAGACTCTAGAAGGTAGGAGGGCCCAAGGGAGCAGATTGATATTCAAACATTACTTCCTCCAAACTTCAGATAGGTGCACTCCTTTGAGTAAAAAATCAAGTAGACGAGGCAGGAGACCAGCATGGGTGAGGAAGGAGCTGCTGGAAAAACTCAAGTGGAAGAATGAATTTCATAGCCTGTGGAAAAAGGGACTGGTCTCTTGGGAGAATGACAGGATGCAAGAGGTAAGGCCAAAGCCCTCTTGGAATTAAGTCAGCTAACAAGAAGGGCTTCTTCACATACATGAGTGGTAAAAGGAAGGCTAGGGAAACTGTGGGCCCACTGCTGAATGAAGTGGGAGCCCTGGTGACAGAAGATGCAGAGAAGGTGGAGCTATTGAATGCTGCCTTTGCTTCAGTTTTCACTGCTAAGACCAGCCCTCGGGAATCCCAGACCCCAGAAATAAGAGAGACAGCTTGGAGGGAAGAAGTCTCTCTACTCATCAATGAGGATTGGGTTAGAAATCACTTGGGTGATGTACAAATCCATGGGCCCTGCTGGGCTGCACCCACGACTGCTGATGGAGCTGGCTGATGCTGTTGCGTAACCACTCCCCATCATTCTTGAGAGGTCATGGAGTATAGGTGGGGTGCCTGAGGACTGGAGGAAAGCCAGTGTTATTCCAGTCTTCAAAAAGGGCAAGAAGACAGACCCTGGAAATGAAAATCCAGTCAGCCTCTTCTCCATCCCTGTGAAGGTGATGGAGCAGCTCATTCTGGAGATCATCTCTAAACACATGGATGAAAAGAAGGTTATCAAGAGTAGCCAACATGGCTTTACTAAAGGGAAGTCATGTCTGACTAATCTTCTGACTAAAGCCTTCTCTGATGGTGTGACTGAATGGGTAGATGCAGGGAGAGCAGTGGGTGTTGTCTACCTTGACTTCAGCAAGGCTTTTGACACTGTCTCCCAGTGCATCCTTGTGGGAAAGCTCAGGCAGTGTGGGTTAGAAGACAGGACAGTGAGATGGGTTGAGAACTGGCTGAACAACAGAGCTCAGAGGGTTGTGATCAGTGGTGCAGAGTCCAGCAGGTGACTGGTAAGTAGTGGTGTTCCCCAGGGGTCAGTTCTGGGTCCAGTCTTATTCAACATCTTCATCAATGACCTGGATGAAGG
>WTSP01014515.1:0-34853 GCA_025331215.1 Actenoides lindsayi | reverse complement strand
ACCCTCATGGTGAAGAAATTCTTCCTAATGTCTAACCTGAATTGACCTATCTCTAGCTTTAATCCATTCCCTCTAGTTCTGACAGCCTAAAAAGTCCCTAACACAAATAAAACCATCATAGCTCACAACCAAAACTACTGAACTCTAACACAATGTAATTTCTAACACCTGTACAATTCAGGGTTCTTTACTGGTTAAATAAAAGTCTACAGCACTCACTGATTCTGCCTAAAATACACACTGCCAACATCTTTTGTGTTTGAATACTTCACATATTAAGAAAAAATAAAATAGAGGAACATATGAAATTCCTCTTCACACTTAGATGAGCATGGACACCAATTTGTACTTGAACATGTTTAACAAAGATGATGAGGTCATGGGACTTATGCTTCAGGGAATATAAAAGCTTTTGGAATCATTAAGTTCGGTGTTCTATACCAGCAGATCTGCAAGGAAGTGCTCTGCATGGAATGCAAAATCAGATGAAGTCAATCACAAAACACCACATTATCCCTCCCTCTCCCCAGATGCAGCACCACAGGGATAGAGATATGGATAGGGGAGGGACAGGGGCCATGCTTCGCTGAGACCTTCCCAGTTTCAACAGGCCCAGCCAGCCATCATTACTGACGCATTCAAGCTGCAAGATAATCCAATTCTGTATGCGAAAGCCCCAGTCATTTCTAGGACACCAACTTACTGTATTATGCTCTTTAGTGGCCTTAATACAGTACGTTTAGCTTAGTAGAACGCCTATAGAAAACTCCCATTTCTAATTCTAATCAAGGATATTTATATTTAGGATGCATATTAGCATTATGCCCTAGCAATACAAACATTTGGTAGGTGCCATATGGACACAGATAAAACACACAGTGCCTGCTCAAAGGTTCTGCCTTGGTCTTTAACACATAGTCCCTGTGATATCATTGCCTGCATGTGCATAATCAGAAACATAGAATCGCTTTGGTTGGAAGAGACCTTTAAGATCATCAAGCCTAACGATGCAGGCCAGGTCCTCAGCGCTCTAATCAAGTGAAATGGAGCAATGCTGACTTATTCTGTCTGAGGTTATTTCCATGCTTCTGTAAGTTTTTGCATTAGGTAAAATATAACGCAATCAAACATTGGAAAAACAGGCAGAGAATGAAAGAAAAAAATGTAGAAATGGATTTACACATATTTATCAGGAGTTCTACAAATTACAGTTGAGGTTTATTTTTTTTTTAATTTGTCATTTAAGTAACACTAAAGCCTAGATAATAAATTTATAACACAGTACTTAAAAAACCCGCAACAACTGTTTTTGCCTGTATCATTATAAATACCGCCTTCAAAGTAAATCTGAGCAAGAGATTTTGCTAACCCTTGAAAACATTAAGAGCTCTTCCTAGATGAACAAAATTGAATAAGGAAAGAGTTACTAAGTAGGGTTTTATGGAATTTTTAAAAAGCTAATTCAAGACTTCCAGATATCTTTTATCTCCCTGGGCCATAAAATAGTAGAGCTTCACAACTTAAAAATATTTTTTAAAAAAACAAAAAATTTCTGAACAACTAAACTGTCAAGTATGAACAACTGAATGTGAAAAATTATCTATCTTGTGCTAAGTCCCAGCCAAGCTGGATGACATCCACAGATTCTGGGTGTGTACTCTTACAAAAAAACCAGCAAAAGAATAAACAAACAGACAATTGCTGTGTCGATTAAAATTACTTAAGCTTTCATACAGAAATAGGGAATGCAAAATAGTGGGATTTAGTAGTTTCCAGTGTAAAAGCAAGTGAAGTCCTAATGTGCTGTCACATCCTATCAAGGTCAAAATCAGTCTGCCTTCCTGATGAATCAATATAATATTGCATGAAGAGAATTGAAGAGGCATAGGATATTAAAACTTCAGTATTTTAATGCTAGTGTGGAGTGCATGATGAGACATTTTACAGGTACCTTCATTTTTTATTACTAGAGGAGCACAGGAATCTCAGTCAAATGGGGCTGAAGGTGCTCATAAGTTCTGAAAATGAGGCTATTTGTATTTAGATATAGAAATATGGATACAGCTCTAGGGATCCAAGATTAAAAAGTGTGCATTTAAAAAAATAAACAGTGAGGTATATTAAAAGCCCAAAGTATTGCAGCGAGGCTAAGTAAACCTTGAAATTATCCCCCATTTAAAAATTAACAGAGCTGCTACAAAATGAACTATCGGATTACAGTTCCTCTTCATCCCCCACAGCAAATAACATTTTAGACAAGAATATGACAGTGTCTCTGCCAGTACTTCTGGGTAATATCCTTCAGCTTCATCCTTCACATGTTGATGCATATCTACATGAATGCACAACATAAATATATCTGTGCACACACGTGCTAATTTGGGAAAAATATATCTATTTTAGTTATTATTTCAGTGTTAACAGTATTTCATAGACAGGATTCCAGTACTGGGAGGGAGGGAATCATTTTTCTTTTTGAGTATGTAGGGGTTTTGAACAAAGAATAAATAGGGAGACAGACAAACACTGAACAGCTTTTCGTCAGCCTTTGTCACTCTTCGTCTCAGCAGTCAGGTTTACCAACAAATGAGAACTGAAAGCTGGGATAAGCCTTATATGCCAGTGCCTGAGCTGTGAGTCCGCACAGAGGGTTTTACCAAACGTCAGCTGAGTCATCCCAACCAGCTGTTCCTAGATGTTCAATTTGCCACTTGGCTGAAATGCTACTCCCTTCCTTGTTGCTTGCTCCCATCAACCCAGACCTGGTCCCTGTACCCACTTAACCCACCTGAAGTTTCTCCAGCTTGACCTGCATTTTCTTTAGGGCCCTGCCCTGTTGTATGTACTCTCTTTCTGATTCCCAGTGTGGCTTCTGAGCCTCAGAAATTTATGAGCATCTCCTCAGTGGCAGGGCATCTCCATAGGCCCTTAATTCCTGACCACAATCCTGGGGTCCCACTTTTGAATCCTTCCCACTGGAACCAAATGCATACATCTTAATTTTATTTTTTGGCTATCTACTCTGTCATTGCTTTTTCATACAGCAGCAATTTCTTCACCAATCTTGTTAGAAGGCTCTCCTGAGACAGAGTTTCAATTATGATTCTCATTATTGTAATACAATTATATTTGTGTATGGCTTGCTTGGTGGGGTTTGTGTCACTGAACATATACATATTATAAGTATCTTTCATCTATAATTTGCCATAGATAGATGAACTAAAATCTTTAGCTGGAACATCCTCTTTTGTCCTGATATTAATAATTCTTTGTATTTTCTTCTTGACCAACAGAAACACTTCTTCACATTTTTTTCTATACTCAGAGGTAGAAAAATGTGCCTCCAACAATGCTGAAGCAGCAGATAGGAAGAACACATTTAAATATTACTTTGCATGAAAGAATCTTCCCCTTCAAAATTACTGACAAGAATTTAAAATGTGTAAATTATAATTTACAAATGAAAACTTGATTTGATAATTTTAATTAAGGATTTGGATTAATTAGTAGCAGTTTGCTTCCTAGAGAAAATAACCCAGTATTCAAATTCCCCCGAACAAACCATACACCACGTTGACAGCATTGTAAAGAAAATCTGGAGAAACGTAAATGACTCAGTAATAAGACCAAAAACTAGAGTATTAGAAAAGTATTACCAAGCACCAAGTGCTGTACAAGTAGTGATGCATAGATTTTAGACCATAAATTACTGACATTACCTTCTACAGGTGTTCTGTATTATACAGTTTGTTGATATTTACTTTTTTTTTAATTGTAAATACACAGAAACACCACCATTCTTAGCTAATTCAGAGTAAAGAATACTGCACCTAAGAGTCTAATCTTTTATTAGGGTGTTACAACTTAAAATAAATGCTCTTTGGATATTATGTAAGATCAGACTTAATAGATTCTGAGCTTAAATAACTATTAAGTAATCACATGTGACTTGGTCTAAGTGGTAGGACTCTCCTGTAAGATGCCTCACCTCCACCTCTTTGCAACAGCTGCTAAACCACCCACCCACCCATTCTCCAGAAACTTCTTAAGAGACCTCAGAGATGCTATAAAAGAGCAGCTCCTAAATTCTCACATGGGTCAGGATTGTAGCTATGAAAGATCTGTAGGACAGCCTCAACATTTTTCCTTAGGACAGGACCCTATCAGAAGGAGAACCATACATATGGACATTTATTTGGCCAAGAATGTCAGTGAAGGTATTTTCAGATTCCAGGCATTATTTTCTACTAATGTACACCTTAACAAAACAAAAACAACAAAAAGAAACAGTGATATTTTTATTTTCATTTTTTTCTGGATAAACAGTGTGCATCAGTATTCTCACCAGCTGGATGATAAACACATGAACTCTATAGATAAAGGTGATGGAAGCATCCTGAAGACTGAGAGTCTTTCTATTTCAGGGCAGATCAGTAACACACCAAGGCAGGGTAATTCTGTTGGGCCATGGAGGTCAAGCAGTCACCAGCAGTCAAGTTATATTTAACTGCTGATTGAGCAAAGACTGCTTCAAGCAGCCTGAGGAACTATGACAATTAAACTATTCCAATAAAATAAACTACACTGAAGCACAAAAGAGGTACAGAGGTGAAAAAGGTAACTATCATTCAAAATTGTGAAGGAAGGTCCATTCTACACTTTCAGCATTTCCAAAGCTTTCAAGGCACAAAAAAAAGGCTATCTTCTTTGAAGAAATTCTAGTTACAGTAAGATGAAGAAGGACAGACTAGACACTAGGAAAAAATTCTTCACTGAAAGAGTGGTGAGATATTGGAATAGGTTGCCCAGGGAGGTGGTTGAGTTGCCATCCCTGGATGTGTTTAAGCATCGCTTAGATGTGGTGTTGGGGGATATGATCTAGGGGTGAACTTGTAGAGTAGGGTTAATGGTTGGACACGATGATCCCACGGGTCTTTTCCAACCTAAATGATTCTGTGATATTAGCCCCTTGCGTCTACAATTAAGCTTCTCAGAAGAGACATTTAACTCAAGTCAGTTGGCTATAGTATAGAAATTAATTTATTTTTCTTTTTTGTTTGCAGTATCACCCTCTTCTTCACACCATCTTAAAATAGCAGAGACATTCTTTCTTTCCCTAGAGCTTAATATGTACGTCCATGCTTGGTCTATCTACTCACCTACCCAAACTTATTTTCCTTTTGCATTTTGTTTCTATGATCCATTGTGCTCTCTAATGGATGTGGCATGAAGCTACTAAAATAATTTTCTTCAGCAGCTTCCTCAACAATGTGATTTCCCTAGCTGATACTTTCTTTGGTATTCTTCTGCCTCTTCAAATTAATTTTTTTAAAAAAACAAAAACAAAGGTCTCCATAAAACTTTTAAATTGCCATTAGTTCTAACAGCATCATTTACAGAAATCTCATCTTTCATATAATTTGTTTCTCTCGCTTTGCTTCAGACTGCTCTCCCTATCTCCAATGGCTGGCTCATCACACAGTATCAAGCAGCTAAGACTCTCAGCTTTGAAATCACCTTTCCCTGAAGGTCATAAATACAAAGAATCTATGCCATTTGTTAGTTCAATAAGAATCTCTTTCTCCAAAGTCATCTGGTGTTCTTACATACTGTTTGCAAATTCAGATTAGATTCTTTGAGTGAAAACTTATTTTTCATCTATAGGTCCTAACTACATAGTTGAATTTGATTAAAATGTTGATCATCTCTAGTGAAAAAAAAAAGAAAAAAAATAAATCACAAAAACACAAACCTGTAGATGCAGACTTTGCAATTTGGTTAAGACTAACTCTGACTATCATTTGAAGGTTAATACTGCCCACAAAAATTATACAGCTGTGCCTGGATCCAGTGGCTAACTGATGTTGGAGCAGGTTGCCACTACACACTTAATTCCTCTGATTCCGCCAAACCTCAAAAGAACTTGTAACATCTCACAAGCTCTTTTTTTTTTTTTTTTTTTTAGTTGCCTCTGATCTGAAGAGCCAAGCATTAACATTAGAGCATTACATAAATGATAATGTGTTCTGCTCTCTTCAGATTTCAGAGAAAAGATTCATACTAAGAACTTTAAAGCAGATAAGAAACCTAAATTATATCAAGCTAGTATAAAAAAAAATATACAATTTAAAACTGTACAGCATGCCATAAAACATTTTAAAAAAACTATTAAAAATTAGCAGTCCTATTAAATTAGATTGAGGCTTAATTTTGCCAATGCATACAGAAAATAGGGTTCTGCAACAGTACAGAATTTGATATTTTTAAACATAGGGGGAGAGAGAGAGAGACACAGTTACATTTGCCTTAGATCTCTGAATACAGTAATTTATGATCTCTTGAAGAAAGACCACTCACCCACATAACAGTGTCCCAACAATAGGATCGGGGTTTGGTTTTTTTTTAAGAAGCCAGTATCAATAACTGGTCATGTTTAGGACAAAGGTAAGAGTTTTCTATGTCTGCAAGTGTTCACCAATACTATATTTGCTCATAGCTTTTCCTGGCTCTGTCCAGTGTTTATTGTCTTTTGGTTTCATAAGCACTAAAAATAACCATCATCTGAAGAACCATCTCCTTTTGAGAAAACAAACAAAAATCCAAACAAATTCAAGACAAGCATTATTTCCTTCTGATGTTTTTGTCATGATTTCAAGTTCTTCATGAAAACAACGTATGGGTGGAGTACCACACAGACTGGAAAAGGCAGCTATGACCTCACTTACAATTCTTGTTAAAGCAGGAGAGGGGTCAGTGCCTTTTCCCCAGCTAAGTGTTTATGATCTGTGAGGATTTTTAATGGGGTATCACTTCCCACTACTTTTTGTATTTCTTTTTTTTAATGTCACTGCACATTACTATATGACACATACGCAGGATGAATATGGAAATGTGTTTATCCTGTTTATTTATCACTCAATTATTACACAATAATGACAGAACAGCACAGAAATCTACAGGTACCTAGTTTCTGTCTACATCTCTTGTCTTTGATATACTCCTAAGTAGGTGTTTACTGACTTTATCCCACAAATGTAAGAAAGGGTGGTTTGCCTTCCAGGCAGGGATGTTGTAAAGATAAATGCCTTAAAAACTTGGAGAAACTTAATTAACACAGTAGTGATCATACAATTTCAAGAAAATGCCATGAATTTGCTATGAATATATTGCTGTTTCTTGTCAGCAGAGCTCTACTTCATAAAAAGGAGTAAAAAGATGTTTCAATTGGTGTTAGTACTGAATTTAAACATAGTATCACAGCACTTCCATATTTGCTATGTTCAGGCTTTGCCAATTAGATAATGTTCTCGATTAAGTACTCATTTTATATTTGGGACATAGTAAACATTTTTGGTTTAGATAATAATTTGATCAACTAGACTTGAAACATCTGTGTCTGTTGCTTTATTATTTATGTATATGCATATGCACATGCACACATACAGATTTATAAATGAATTTGTTAGATCAAATCTCCAATTTTACACTGCTTAAGATTTTAATTTCAGACTGAAGATCTAAAAGGGGCCACCGGGAACCCAAGGCTTGCTGAAAGAAATGCACAGAAGCACAGTATTCATATTAACAAAACCCAGTACAAAAATTAAGATGAGTGTATCATACTGCATATGATATCCAAGCTTCAATATTAAATCTGTCCAAAACCTGATTGGAAGAGAATAATCAAGCAAAGAGATAGCTTCCTGATTCCCATCCACACAAACTCTTACCACCAAGCAGGAGTGCAGGCAGCCCCTCAAACACTGAACTTTCACAACATGAAGTTATACTTTCACTTTCCCTTCCAGAGTGGTTTCATTATATCTGAGCTCCACTAAGTCCGTAAGAAAAATCAGTGAAATGCACTGCTTGTTGCTCAGTTGAGAGTTTTAAGTTTACCCCTTAAAGACATCTAGTCTTTCACATCTGCAAACACACACTTTTACTTCAGTGTGAAGTTAATCAACTTGATAATATTTGCCAAATGGAGAAGAGATTCCTTGTGCCCTTTTCTACTCCACTTCTCACTTTTCATATGCTCACAAGATAAACACTATCATTCAGGACCGAATCCTGAAATTATGTATGTGATCAGGACAAGGTGATCACATACTCTTCAGGCTTCACAATTATGAATTCTTTCAGTTTAGGTCACAGTCTTACCTGGTGCACCTTGTGCTAGCTTCTCCAAAACATCTGTCTCAGCCTTCACCAAATACCCAGGCTCTTCCTCGAGGACAACACATCATGTTTTCCACACAGCAGTAAGGGGTTTATACTATTATAGTGACTATGTTTTCAGTCTGTATTTCAGTCTCAGTTGCAGGAAAAGGTTTAGATGTATACATTCTCTTAATTTTGATGTTATGATGGGTGGGAAAAGGGAAATGAGAGAAATTGTATTATTAGACTATACATTATATTGCTAGCCAACAACATAATCTGATTTTGTCTGTATTGGTGAACAGCAAAGTACAGTCAGCCCTCGTTGTAGTTACAGAGACCTAGTAAACTTAAAAATCTTAAGCTTGGGATTCATTTGCCACAGTGACTTTTGCTCTTTAGCATTAGGTTTATCTCAGTCTCAGTCTGAAGGGTTTTTTTCTTTGATTTTGTCTTGGGGGGGTGGGGGGGAGGAGACAATTTTCCCTCCAAATAAAGCAAAGCTTTTAAAGGTTAAGTCTGCCAAAGCAGCTTATGTCCAGCATTGCTGGCAATCAGCCACAAATTCTGTCCAGTCACTGAGGAAAAAAGATTTCTGGAGAACAGATGATCACCATCCTGTAGCACTAGCTTGAGACAGAATGAAAGAGGTCATATAAATGCAGCATATGGCTTTCAGTGACAAGCTATTGAGTTGTATCTTTAGATCTCATCATCTCAGGTTAAATGTTTCTATGCCAGAATATAAATCTAGATGACAATGCCTAAAAATAAACCTGAACCAATAACCACTGCACACAGTTAATTATATGGAAATATCATCTATTAACAAGCTTTTAATTCTTTCTGGTTCTATTTCTGCAGTAAAAAGATTTAAAGTGTTGAAATTTAGATAATAGTAAAATAAATTCTCTCATCCAAGCCAATTACTAGTAAAACATGAAATGAAATTGGAAGTTTTTAAACTGTAAAGGAATCCAAGCAATAGGTTTTCATATAACAGGCCAGAGAAAACCAGAAGGTAACAATTGACTAGTCTGAAATTAGTCTAAGTATGTGGACTCAGGGCTTCAAATTATTTGGAAACTGAAGTAATGACCTAGAAGACCTTTATCAGGAAGAGAGAAGAAATGGATGTACTTACTTCTTTATTATTGACTAATGAACAGCTCTTGCTCTATAATTCAGAACTCATGGCCAAAGCAAGTATAAGAGAATGCTGCAGAATCAGGGACACAACCCAGCATCCACCTATCACCCAGTAATTGGCAGACAGTCAAATTCTGCCAGGGAGTAATCAAGTAATGGTGGTATTGACATCTTAATTGTACTCAGAAATAAAATTACTAATTCACATGAAAGACTTCTTTTTAAGTGTTAGGATTTTGAAACAGAATACTGAGACCTAGACAGAAATCTAGGTTTGATTTCTCACTGGTCCTCAGAGAATACAGATATGACTTTTGCTAGCAGATACTATACACTGCCTCCACAATAAACTACTATGATAAAACCAAACTTTAGCACAAACTTGCTCTTAGATGTTGACTGTAGACTGAGACAGTTCACAACCAATAACACAGTCAAAACTCTTGCTGTCTGATTTTTTGTGATTAGAGATTATAGAATCATAGAATCATTAAGATTGGAAAAGACCTCTAAGATTATCAACTCCAACAGTCAACTCAACACTACCATGACCACTAAACCATGTCCCAAAGTGCCATATCTACACATTTTTTTAACACCTTCAGGGATGGTGACTCCACCACTTCCCTGGGCAGCCTGCTTCAATGCCTCACCACACTTTCAGTAAAGAAATTTTGCATAGTATCCAATCTAAACCTCGCCTGGTGCAACATAAACCCATTTTATCTCATCCTACCGCTAGTTACTTGGGAGAAGAGACCAACACCCACCTTACTACAACCTCCCTTCAGGTAGCTGTAGAGAGCGATAAGGTCTCCCCTTAGCCCCCTCTTCTCCACACTAAACAACCCCAGTTCCCTAAGCTGCTTCTCACAAGACATGTTCTCCAGACCCCTCACCATCTTTGTTGCCCTTCTCTGCACCTGTTCCAGCACCTTGATGTCTCTCTCATACTGCAGCACCTAAAACTGAACACAGTACTCAAACTGCAGCCTCACGAGTACTGAGTACAGGAGCACAATCACTTCCCTACTCCTGCTGGACACACTATTTCTGATACAGGCCTGGATGCTGTTGGCCTTCTTGGCCACCTCAACACACTGCTAGCTCACATTCAGCCAGCTGTCAACCAACAGCCCCTGATCCTTTTCTGCCAGGCAGCTTTACATCCACTCTTCCCCAAGCCCGTAGTGTTGCCTGGTGCAGAAACCAGCACTTTACCTTGTTAAACCTCATACAAATGACCTCAGCCCATTGATCCAACCTGTCCAGATTCCTCTGCAGAGCCTTCCTACCCTCGAGCAGATCAACACCCACTCAGTTTGGTGTCATCTGCAAACTTACTAAAGGTACACTCGATCCCCTCATCCAGATCATTGATAAAGGTATTAAACAAAACTGGCCCCAAAACTGATTCCTGGGGAACACCACTTGTGACCGGCCACCAGCTGAATTTAACTCTGGTCACCACAACTCCCTGGGCTTGGCCAGACAGACAGATAAAAAACCCATTCAAGTGTACACTCGTCTATGCCATGAGCCCACAGCTTCTCTACCAGAATGCTGAGGGGGATGGTGTCAAAGGCTTTACTAAAGTCCAGGTAGACAACATTTGCAGCCTTTCCCTCATCCATTAGGCAGGTCACCTGGTCACAGAAAGAGATCAGGTTGCTGAAGCAGGACCTGCCTTTCATGAACGCATGCTGCCTGGGCCTCATCCCCTGGTTGCCCTGTGCATGCCATGTGAGTGCACTCAAGATGAACTGCTCCATAATCTTCCCCAGTACCAAGGTCAGGCTGACAGGCCTGTAATTCCCTGCATCCTCCTTCCAGCTCTTCTTGTAGAAGAGTGTCATTGGCAAGATTCCAGCTATCTGGGACCTCCCCTGTTAACCAGGACTGCTGATAAATGATGGAGAGTGGTTTGGCAAGCTCCTCCACCAGCTCCCTGTAAAGTAAATGTTTTCAGTTTTTTCAAGGCAATGTTATCGCTATCCTCAATACCCAGTCTCCTCAGTTTTGTTTTGTTTTTTCCAACATTTCTACCTATCAGACGTCTATATGGGTTTCTTTTGCTTTCATTTCACTTCTTTCACTTCTATGTGTATTCATACGTATTACTTGGTTCTGTTTCCTTGAAAACACTATTTATTTCTTTTTACTTAACTTTCAATTACAAATCTGTCTTGCTGGTAGATGCAAACAAAGCACTAAAAGCCTCAGCTCTAATTTCTGTGCACTTTGGCAACAAGATGTAGCTAAGTGTCCAGAATTTTGATCTATTGATTCCAATCTTTGCCAAGAAAGTCCATTGAATGTTTTCATGTAAGTCTGTTTATCTTTCTTTTGCATTACCTGTAACATTCCCGTAATTCAGCTTGATACTTTGAAACTTCATCATAAGCCTGTCAGAATAATATGAGCTCCATAATCACTGGCACTAAGGTTACATTAATTAACTATGTCACTGAAATCTGTAAGAGAAATGGCAGAGTCAAGATTTGGTCTCAGTCAAAATACAAATCTTCTGGCAGTTTGTATTTCAGTTGGAGAACAATCATTGTACTGACACACCTGTTGTTTTAAATAGCTGCATATTTGCAACTATGAGGTTTGCCTTTTACCTATGCCAGGAATAAATTTTTTTTTTTTTAAAAAAAAGCACTGCAACCTATACTATTTCCAAAACATTTGGTTACTAACATATATAATAATGTAGAAAACTTGAAGAAAAGTTACTGTTGAAACTTACAGCGTGATTCTTCAAACATGCTGCAGAATGTATGCATTTGCAATTTTTAAGCAAAATTTCAAGCTACTTCCTATACCTGATGACACAGTTGCCCCTATTTTACGTATTCAACAGGAACAACCAGCTATTAATAATAAACATAAATAGCTATTAGTAGTTACCAGTAGGTACATTTGCACCTTCTTTCTCTTGGTAGACAGATGCACACCCGATTTGTAGATCCAAGCTGGTACTTCACCAGCTCAGTAGTTTTAGGAACTGAATTATTCTTCCTGACTGCAGTAAAGGCCATGTGTCCTACACTTTCATAGTAGTGGGTAAGAAAGAATGAGACCTACCTCTTGTTTCAATTCCCATCTGAAATGTGATATGAACTACCCTTACAACGCTCACAGGTCAAAATGTGCCACTTCATTACATGTTTGCATACCTCTTGCAAAATCTTACCAAAAAAAAAAAAACCATTAGAAAAATACCTTGACTACTTAAGAATTAGTACAATGGAATACCATTATCTAATCTCATTCATAAATGTATGTAATTTCTTATTCAAACCTAAGAACTTCTTATTGATAAATATAAATGCAAAGTGTAATTTTTTTTTGCATAGACACAAGCTTCCCCAGGGAACCGAGAACTTAAATGTGCCTAAGATCTCAAATACAAGCACACAGAGACAGTAAGCATGAACTATTAGTCTCTTAGAAACTAGTTGTAAACACAACAATTAACTGTTCATGATTCCTTCTGTTTATTCAAATCACTTCTAGCAGTTGGTCCCACCTCCAGCTTTCTTAGTAACTAGACAAAAGAAAAGGCAGGCTCAGCATTATGAAAGAAGAATTATGCAACAAGGCTGTGTACAAGCTCAAAGCGTCCAAACACAAAACAGTTCTAGAAAGCAAGACCAAGAAAGCAGATTAAATAACTAAAGTCTTCTCTCGTCCACAATACATTGCAAGGGAGAAGCAGCAGATTTTCTGCTCCTGAGACAGTCACACAGAAGAAAAAGAACCACAAAATTATCTTCTGTTTCTTTGGGAAGCAGAAAGCACAAGCTTCACAGTTGTTTTCAGATCTGTGTATTCAAAAAAGGTCTAATATGAATGAAAAAGCAGCAATTCAATCTTTCAGTACTATTTCTTGATAGGATGGATATGTATTTTAGAAATGCAAACAAGGTTTTCACACAGCTTCAATTTTATGTGACAGACATGGCACTAAAGAACAAAGTTAGTAGTTCCAGGATAGCCCACTGGCTTTAGCTCACAACCATTGATATAAAGACTTATTTAGGTTTAGAAATATTAAGTATGTTGAGGGTACTAAATACAACTAATAAATTTCTACTTTCTGAATGCTAATACCATTGAAGATTTTTTAGTCCACTTTCTTTGTATGTCAATGGATCAGACTATAAAGTACTTAAATCTTTGAAGTTGAAGAAAGTCATCTAAAGAGGTATAAAAAAAATGCACATCATGCCTTTTTATGGCAATATTTATCCTTAGCTGCTCAAAGGACTTTACAAGTCTTATTCTTCCCGCACTTCACAACTTTGGTAATGGAAAGCAGCCAGAAATCCAGGTTAATTAGTCTTATGTCCTGTCTAATCAGTCTCAAACTAAGGTATGATCATCCACGTTTTCTTACTGCAACTCACATCTGCTAACAAAGCTTTATGTCCAGAAAATCTCACAAGCTGGAGCACAGGAGGTTTGGGGTAAAAATAAGGAAAAAACTTTCTGATGGTGAGGGTCACAGAGCACTGGAACAAGCTGCCCAGAGAGGTTGTAGAGTCTCCTTCTCTGGAGACATTCAAAACCCGCCTGGACGCGTTCCTGTGTGACCTGATCTAGGTGATCCTGATTTGGCAGGGGAATTGGACTAGATCATCTTTCGAGGTCCCTTCCAAACCCTAATGGTCTGTGATTCTGTTCTGCTAACACGGTGGCTTGATCACATTTGCTTTCTCACTGATTAGCAATTGATCATTGGATGGTCTCACCCCTGCCTCTCCTGTTCACAAGATTGGCTTTTGGCTTCCTTAAGCATCACCTCACCTCAACATTGCCTAAGTTTCTGTGACTCCCCTGGGGGAAAAATGCCAGCTGGTCTGCAAATCTCAGCACAGGATCCATTGCTGAACATTATTCTGCTCATTTGGATGGGAGCTTTGTGACTTCCATTAAAAGGCATCTCTTGCTCTTCTCATTGTAACAAAGCACATCAGCTTCACCCATGTGTGAATGGAAGAGCAACATCCAGGCTGCAAAATATCACTCCAGTACATAGCCATTTTGACTAGTAACAGAAAGTGATTGGGTTGGTACAATATCTGTCTTAGTAGCTCATAACTGTTGTAATTGGTGATGTTGATACTCAATTCTCGTCTGAAAAACCACATGGAGTTTCTGGACTACCCAATGGACCTAAACAAGCAGGGGTTTTTGTTGTTATTAACAGGAGACAAGTAAGAGAAGAATTTGGCATATCTGCAGCTGTCTACTAAGCAATCATCAGTTTGCAGTCTCAGTTCTGACGCAGTACTCAGAATGGTTGCACCACTTGAACTTGGAAAAGTCCAAGGACATCTTGGCAAATGAGACAACAAAATAGAAACCTTGGCCACAACAAACAGAATTAAGAGATGGGCCTTTACATGAGCTCAAAAGTAATAATCATTTACTTAAATTTCCTTGGCAGAATGAAAGCACAGTCCAAAATCTGAATGTAACAGATTACCATAATTTCTTATCAACAGTCAAGTCTGGAGACTACATTCTCCATTCCTAAGTGAGCTTTTTTTTCTTTTTTTTCATCTTTTAGTCACTGTAAGCAAATATTTTATTTGCTACACTGGCTTGGCCTCCTATCTTCTTGAATACTGTGATCTTGTGCGTAAGGTTGGAGGGTTTTTTCCCTTCAAGACCAGAAAGCTAGCAGTAATACTCTTCAACTACTATTGCTGTTGTAGTTCATTCCCTTCACCTTATGGAAAGAAGATTTTTCCTTTGTTTTAATGAGCTTATGATAAAGCCTTTACAGAACAGCTGCTGCATCATTCACAGGGTCTGGAAATGAGCGGCTTTCTTGCAATAGCACCTTGAGTAAAATCGCACAGAAATCCCACACCAACATACAGTCCTTGTGCTATATGGTGAAGGAGCTGTACCTCTCCAGGTATGCCCATGATAACCTCCAAGCAAGCTGGTGGAAGCGTGACGGCAGTTACGACAAGCTTCACCATCTGGCCTGTGTGAGTAAGGAGCAGAAAGCATAGGAATGTTATACTCTATCGGTACAGGCCTTTGGCATCTGTGAGGGGATGATGAAATTTCCCTGGGAATTATACTGGCATAGCTGAAAAGAAACTTGGCAATTTGGGTAAACTAAATTGTAATTCTCATTCTGCACCAATACCTATGGAGATACAAGATGTTATTAAATGTTCCAGATGTATCCCATATCAGGGTGAATACAATGACAGTCTTTACAGCTTGAAGATTCATAGGTTTTGCAGGTTTGTGTCACAAGCTTAACTGTTACAAAGAGATTACACACATTCTCCATAGACACTTAGCCTCACGTGCATCAGCGAGGGCATAATCCTCTTCAAAGTACTAAAGACTGTGTAACAAATACTGAAATGTAATTACATAAAATCTAGTGAAATTACAGTAAAAGAAGCTTTAATAATTATCTCAGTATGTTAACGTTTATGTTCCATGTAATGAAACTCCAATATTTCACAATGCTGTATGTTAACAACGATGACTCCTCAGTGAGGAAAGCATGAGACACAGATGAACAGAAAAGAGAAGGGAGAGCAGGCTGAGGTATAGGATCTTGGCCTCCAGGTAGGCTGTGCCAGGGCTGTGCTGGAGGCCAAGAGGAACCATCCTCTCCACCTAATAACTCTGCATTACTCCTTCTGTGCTTAGTTAGATGTTACTTATCCTGAAACATCAGGAGGCTTTTCTGCCTGTTCCCCAACAGTTCTGATACTGAATTAAAACAATCACCAAGAACCCAAAATAAACCAGGATCTGTTTCAACAGAGAGGATGGAGTCTAGCTTTTACAATTTTTACAACACACCTTTTGAAAACAACACTATATATGGACTGGCCCCAAATTAAAGTCTACTAAGAAATGAAAAAAAAGAAACATACATCCCCAAAACCACACAACCTGAATTTGAATATAAACATTAGCTGTGCAATTAAGTAAGCAGTTATATGTTTCTATAAAAATTAATACATTTCAAACATGTCTTCTTAGTTTATTGTGGAGAAATACATTCCAAAGAGCTAGGGTTTTGGGTTTGTTTTTTGGTGTTTTTTTTGTGTCTGTGGTTTGGGGTTTTTTTCTTATTTTTTTGCCCTTCTTTCTTCTTTTTTAAATAGACTGCTGGATTCTTACTAGGCTGTTGACACTTCCCTCATAAGGCTCTCTCTCATCTTAGATGAAAGACAGAACAAGTAGCCTGTTTTCTTGCACAGAGTAATAGATGATTCACTTGGATACATACAACTGCCATCTAAAAAACTTCAGTGTGAGTCTAAAATTAGAATTTTGTGATATGACTCACAAGGATAAGCTTTGTGACAGAAACTAGGATATTTTTAAGCAAATGAAGTCCAAAAGCGTAAAATAAAAACTACATCCTAGAAATAGTCTGTTGAATAAATTGATAATAATTGTTACATAATGTTATTTTTTATCCATGTGTTTTATCTGCCTGCAAGTATACTCTCTGAAGTATATTATCATCCTGATAATTAAAGGTGGTGAAGCTTCTGCTTTCTGCAAAAGGGCAAAACAGAATTGCAGGAAAGCCAATAGAACTTTCTTGCTGAAATATTTTGCCTTTACACTACAGAATCCTCTACATCAGTGCAGTACAAGCATGACCAGCAATGTTCCTCTACAGAACTATTTTAATGCTTATTAATTAGTAACTAGGGACAAGAGACCTGTCCTCCTGTAATTTTGAGTTCCTCTAGTATTAAAAAACAACAGATGTGGCATTCCAAAAGGGAGGGTTATTTATGATTATGACAATTTGCTATGTTCAAATTTAATAATACATCAAAATGTACAACACTCATTGTAGGAAGATACTACAGCACAGCTGTGAGAAGACGAAGTTTAATTTTTCAAGCCTGCAGTATACTCTAGTATAAACAGGAAATTAATTAGGTGTCACAAAACAGAAAAATGTCAGATGTCATAACATGCATAGACAAACCTCACATCATAATACTTTGAAGATACTCTGCTTCCTGATACCCTCATCCCAATTCCTATTACTAGAATAACTGTCTAGCTGCTTGTCAGAATAGAGAGGGTGCTTACAAAAATACTCACCACAGTAAAATTTTCCTTCTTAAAATCTTTATCTTCACTAAGTCATCAAAATTGACACATAATTGTTCGTATTTAGACTTCCTGAAATATCACCCCTTTCACACCAGTAACAAATATGGCAGATGTTGTTTTAAGATAAAGTCTTAAATTAAAACAGGTTTTGTGGATTTAACAGCAGCAATGTGGATGCCTACGTCTGAACTTGTCAAACTAGACTGAGCAGAGTGGAGCTGCTGAAGAGAGGTTCATATAAAAAAAAAAAAAAAAAAAAAAAATAAATCACAATTTGCCTGACATATTTTGGATATCCACTGTAAATCAGAAGCACCATTTTTAACCACTGCATATAAAATGATTCAAGGAAGACTTTCCTCTTGCATTTTGCCTCCTGAATTTTTTGTAATGAATCCTATTCTTGGTGTTAATAGTAGTATATGAGAAGAATCTCAATTTTTGACTTGTGTTCCTCCGGAACCAAATGAAAGCAATGTCAGTGTGAGATACTACCATGTCAACCATTTTCTACTCTAAATATATACTTTATCGCAGATGTAAATGTAAAAAAAAACCCCAAACATATGGATTTTTCTAAAATACTGAAATGCAAATATAGGTTTGTCATTTATACCACCTGTGTGATCTTTAGTGCTTTGTAACTTTACTGACTATCAACCAAGGGAAAAGAGGGGCACAGGTTAGTTTACCAACATGTAAGAACTGTGCTGTCACCACAAAATGTGCAAGCAAGAAGAAAAAAGTAAGTAGGGAGTATGGTAATTTATATTACATTATAATATTAATTTTGGGAGAAAAAGCAGCAGAAAAGTGTAAGAAATTATAATATTAAAAAAAATTCTAACATGTATTTTAAATCACTAACTTGGAATTTGTTAACAAAGGAAAAACTCTAAAAGTAAAAACAAAAATAGGACCATGCTTCACTGAAATAAATGCTGCTTTGCACAGACTGCCTCAGGACTGCGTTCTTATTAAGGAAAACACAAAATGAAAGCTAACTGCTGTCAAAAAAAAATTCATACAGCTCTTTTCACTGAGTTAGTTATTGCTCTACTTAACAAAACATTCTAATACATGATATTTAGAATTCAGTGGATACTGTAGTCATTTGTGGTACTAGTGAAAGAAGTGTTTTGATTGTATCCATTTCCCTATGTTTTTCCATTGCCTACAGATAGCTCAGAACTTATCTTTGCCAGCAATACATCACATGATTATTATCAGATACTTGGCTCAGAAGAAACCTGAAGTGGATTTTCACAGGACTTGTTTCCATATGCATAAACCAGAATTAAAATACTTCTAGCAGTGGTGATTTTGCAGCTAGCCTTAGCAACTTTCCTTATTCAATGTTAACTAATATTTAACCTGAATACCCCTGGCTGCAGCCTAACTCTTTCACATGTTTCTGTTGCAGTAGATGAAAACACTTGAACTCTTTTATCTTTCATTTTTACCCTTTAATGATTTTCTTTTCAGCTATGGTTTTTTCCAGATGTCTTAACCTTCACACATAAACCTTGTATTTCAATATTCTGTTCTGAAATAATATTAACTGAAACTTTCTCACACTGAAAAAAATTAATAAATTAAATCCTGCTTGAATTCCTCCTGTTAAGTAACATGGCAGCTGTAATGTTATTCAGATTCCCAATTCATCATTTAGATTTATTTGGCTTTCAGGTCATATAGTCTACACAGTCAAAAGAGTCTATTTTCCCTCAACCCACTGCCAGTGAGTAATGAATTGTCTTAGTTACAAGACTTGCTTATCTGAGAGATTAATAATTTACACTGGGATCTTTCATAACTCAAGAATCTTCTAAATCCAAGGAAGATGCGGGAATCCAGCTGGGACGTTTCAAAGAGTGAAAGATTGCAAAGAAAAGGCAGCAGCAGCAGGACTATGGGGAAACAGTATACACCAGCAAACTGGAGAGAACAAAAACGTAACTGGGGCAGTATCTGTGATGTAAGGGTAAAACTTAACTGTGCAAGGTATGAAGCACGCCCCTCCTGCCTAAGTACACCTTTTCAATTTTGCTCAAATTTACAAATACGATCTTGGGGTTTGATTTTGATAAAACTGCAGATGGTGCTGAAAGGGCAGACCCTGCTGTCTGCCTTTTTGCCAGGAGCTCACCTGACTTCTACAAACAAATTTTCAGCTGGCTTAGGCTTAGGTCTAGGGTAAGAGGAGGAAGAGCACTGGTAGAAAAAAAGTTAGGAACATCCATGCAGAGAAGCAAGGTAGCTTTCAGTGGCTAGTATCTGTTAAATCAGCTTAGTCTAATGTTAAACTGTGGCTCTTGGCACTGTTGACTTAAGAGAGAAAACAACCAAAGGAAAATGCCAATGAAGGTACATATTAACAGAGTGCCTATCAGCTAAATAGAAAAAAAAAAAAATCTACTGTTTGCTTAATGGCTACTACTGCCATGGTATGGAAAGGAAATGTTAGGATGTAAAAGGAAGGAAAGGAGCCAAAACTTAAGGGGGAGAAGAGGAAGGGAAGGAAGGACAATCCAGAAGAAAACCAACCCACAGAATTCTGTGAATAGTGTTAATATATGGAAGGTATTAAAATTACAGATGATACAAAGTTGTAGGTAACTTTACATAAAACAAGGACTAGATTTTGAGCTAATTTGACTTCTGTGTATTGAAGCTTTACAGGAGTGCATGAAGATTACTTGAACTATGGCTCCTTTCCATCATACTGGATCTTCACAAATGACCGTGTTTCTTGTTTTCCTATCGTAACTCTTCCTACACAATGAAGTGTCTCTACAGGGAGTTTACAAAAGTTCAAAATGCCCATAACACAAAATGAGTTTAAGAGCAATAGTGCAACTCAGAACTAAATAGAAGACTGAGAAGAAATTTTTTTCAGCTTTCATATCACTTGTAGAATTTTCAGACAACAAAGTGATTGTCTTATTACATTATACTGTTTAAATTGCTGTAATTTGTACACCCTAAAACTGGTTTTACTGAATGGGGTTAAAATAGATAACAGTTTCAAAATACCACTGATACCAGAGCAACCTAATTGGGGTGGCATATATGTTAGGATTGTAGTGCAGATTGCATTTTTAAGATCTGCTATAGGTAAGGACAAAAATGTCCTGCTTGACTAAACAGACCACCCAATAATGAACTCAATGCAACTCAGAAAAATCTTTACCCAGCACAGACTACTAAATGAGAAATTGGATGAAACAAATAGAGGGAGGGGAAAGAGGGAATGAGAAAAACCTGCAGTACTCATATGATACAGTGACTGTTCAACATCATTCATTTTACAAGCCAGTAAGAGCAAGTCAGCAGACAAGAGTGACAAGGTCCAGAAGAATTGGATACTTACTTTCTTCCTCACCCCTTCCCCCCCCCCCCCTTTTTTTTTTCCTCCAGAAGCAGTTTGCCTGTAACAATGTAGTATTTATAGAAAAGACTGAATTTCATGATGACAGAGATTATAGAGGTAAGAGTTTTACTGGTTTGTTTTCCAACACTCTGCACTCCTTGCTTTGATTTTTGCAGCTATTAAAAATGCTGTAATAATCTTTTGTGCATGACCAGCTATAAAGCCAGCAAAACTTGCACCTTCTATAGGCTAAGGAGAAGATCTTTTGTGCCAACTGGCATTTAATTCCCTGAGTAATCCCAAAGACAATCCCAGGAACGTAGCTCAAAATCAGTGGTGTACATCAGTTCTGCTTGCATTTTGTGTTTTTATAATACGAGCGAGTAATCGAGGAAGCATAAGGTACTGTAGAAAACCTTAAACTGTGCTAGCAAGGAATAAATTATGCAAAGACAATTATATGAAAGGATGTCACCAGTTCATTCTGTAGTACCACAGGGGTGGGTTCCTCATGCTTCAATTCAGCAATGAAATAATCAGGTATTGCCTCTCGTCTCTCTGCAGCCAATGAGGAGAGATAGGCAAATGAAGAAAATTAATTTCTTAAACACCTGCCTTAGGTTGCATTAGCTCCTGTAGTAGTCATGCCACCGCTTAAGTCCCTGAAAGCTTGATTTGCCTGACTCAGATGGGAGACCTGGCAGCCCCTGAGCACTGAACAGCGTAGCACCGTTTTGAGTGCGCACTGAGGGAAGGATAAGTAGTAATCAGAAGCCAGTGGAAAGATGACACATGCAGCTAAGGGTATGTGTCTGGAAAAAGAGTGAGATAGAGGACAACTATGACTTCAGTGCATTTTTACCTGTCTTTCCAATTATGATTAACCTTTCCTCACAGACACCTCCCCTCTCTCCATTTAAAGTGGTAAGGCCTCTCTTTCTGCAACCCTTGGCTATTAATACATTATAAAACTCTCCAAATTAAAACATAATAGGAAGGATTTTTATTTGAAAAACCTACTCTTATTAACTAAAATTCAAGTGAGAAAGGATCATACTCCTTCTGGAGAAGCCTATCTCCCTCAAGTGCAGACTGAGCTATAATGAATAGCCCTATGTCTCAGCTTTTATTAGGATGACAGGGATAATAAAGTTAGAGACTGTAAATCTTATTTTCAGTGCCCACCTCTCCTGTGCCCTGTCTAGCCCAGACTAAAGGAGTAGATCCTCCATTATTCTGAGCAGAGAGCACAATACTGCAACAAGCCTTTGCCTGGGCACCACAGGATAATACAGGTTGTATATATACTTTCACACAAACCTGCAGCCCAGTACACTGCAGATCTTTATGACTTTTTGTCCCAGGTGGACTCTTGAGGTGGTAATATGCAATCTTACTCAAAAAGTCTGTAACGTTCACAGAGTGTATTTCAAGTGTCATAATCACCAAAAGGAAGTGGCTGAACATTTTTTTTATTAAAGAAAGAAACAAACACCAGAAACAACTTTGTTTTTCTCTGACAGATTCTAGGAGAGCTTAAATTACTGCATCCACTTACAGTATGTACAGCAGAGATATCAAAACTGGTGTTGAGAATCCCAGTGAAGAGTAGCATTTTTCTGGTCTTTCCTACACTCTCCCACCACAAGCACTTACTAGAAACCTGTGAGGTGAATACGAGACAACAGTGTGGAGAGAGCACAGCTTGCTGTACTTCTCTCCCTCAGTGCTGACGAATTCCCAATATTGACAACTTGTAGCACTTTCTGACAGTGCCACATAAGAACCTCCTGCCTCAGCTTACAGCCAGGTACAAAAGCAGGCATTTTAAGGCACAACTGTTGCTCAGCACTGACAGAGGATCCCCAAAACACCTCTGTTCCTGTTACACCATGAATACTTTAAATCCTAGTCTCACCTTGAGCTACACACCCAGCTCCAACTGCACCGATTCTGGGCTGGCATGCAAATATGCCAAGAAATATCTTTTTTCCTGTGTCCACACCTGCTCCTATTTCAGCTGACAATAATTTCTGAAAGGTAGAGCAACTTCAATTCAAAAGGTCTAAGGTAGTCGCAGTGCAGATTGTCTGTTCATCCATAATGCAGAAGTATAGACTAAAAAAAGACTTGGGCTCCAAGCACTCCAGTCTTGGCACAGGTGATTTATTGAAGTAGTGCTTCTGCAGCAAAACTCAGATCCCAGAAATACCAAGCTGAACTGATTTCATCTGAGAAGCAAATACCAGTTATAGGTATGACTAACTAACACGTGATGACAAATTTGCATTTAGTTCATACATTTTCTTCTAAAATGTCTTAATTATTTTTGCTTAATTTCCAAATAGAAAAAATCCACAAACATATATAGGAGACTGAACTATAGATCACATCTCAACAGAGAAAAATACATAAAAATGAGAAACAATTATGAAAAAAAAATAAAATCAAAGTGCAAATAAACAGAACAGCCATTTTGTCAGAAACAACTTTATAGATGTATAGAAAGTTAGTACATAACAGTCTCATAATTAGTACTTCACATGCTTGGTAAATACATCCTGTAGCATCCTCCTTACTCACTGCTTTAGAGTACTAGCCTGGATAATCCTCCCTGAATGCAGCTCAGTTCCCTCTGATCCTTTCCTCTGCAATATATCTCCATAACCTTTGAGCACCTCTGCCATTTTCATACGAATTTCTTCATATTTCACAGAAGGTCTCACAGCTCCATAATTATTTCATTTTTTTCTTCCAATCTCTCAATTTCTTTTTTTTTTTTCTCTGAAATAGTTATTAAGAACAGGACTTCTTTTAAATATATGGTATACTGATATATATGTGTGTGTGTATAAATATATTTTTATATATACATTTATACAGTGTACTGAGACCCCTTCCTGTTCTGTGAGCAAGGTTACCTCACTGTACCCTTGCACGCTCAAATAAATTTGTGTCTACCTGGAGACTCTCACCCTAATATTTAAACCACAAATTCTCTCAGTGGGGAGTATTTCCTCACTCTGTGTTTGTGGGCACTTTGAACAACCCTTGTCCAAGATTGTGGCCTAAGAATTAGCAAACACAGATAAAAATAGCAAGGAAAAAGATAGTAATTGTACAAAAGGCTGAGGAACATCAAACAGAAGAATTCTGGAACTGGGTTAAGTGCTGCAGCAGGTCAAAATAGGAGAGACTATGCATCTATCTTTATTCTATTTACCTACTGAGCCTACATGGAAATCATGCCTGCTAGTTGTAGCTGCTGACTGGGAAACCGAGTTCAGATATCCTGAATTGAAAATCAATAAATGGAAGGAAAAGACATGGGAAGATAAAGCTTCCAGATTTAGAAGAAGCAGAAGGGGGCAGCAAGGGTTCTGTGCATATAAGCTTTTGCTGAAGTCAGTGGAAGCTGGTGTGTAAAGAACGTAAGAGGTCAGGGATTTAGGGTCAAGTTTAAAAGTTAACAGGAGTGAAATCTGTAGCAGCACTGACAATTTGTTTCCAGTCAGTATCATCATTTGAACAACAATACACATTCTGAATGCAAGCTCTTTGCTTGCATTTACTATCCAAGTGTACGACTTCTAAAAAAAATAAGACAGTAACTTTATTTAATAATGCTTCATTACAAGCACTTAAAATCATAATGAATATTCAATGAATACTGCGAAGACATCCTGTGATATGTTACCTAAAAGGTCACTAACTTCAGCAGTAAAATTAGCTCACTGGGCTATGAATTCTTAAATGCTTAACAACATAATGAAGTACAGTTCTTGTTTGGAGTCAGCAAGTATTGCTAAACTAATAAATACTATTTTATCAGTACAGCACATCTACCTGTAGACATCATAGATGAGGACAGATATAATCTCTAGTCTCCTTTCTATGAGAAAACTGATGCACCATCAGGTCACATGAGAGAAAAAAGAACCAAAGTCTCAATCTTCAAT
The DNA here is from genome assembly GCA_025331215.1 of Actenoides lindsayi. NCBI lineage: Eukaryota > Metazoa > Chordata > Aves > Coraciiformes > Alcedinidae > Actenoides > Actenoides lindsayi. The sequence continues at coordinate 10,073 of WTSP01014515.1, read as the reverse complement.
TCATTGTCCTGTCCCATAGATCCCCCTTCATAGTACCAGCTGCTTTTAAACACAACTCTTAATGCTATACCAAAGGACTTATATAATCAGAGACCTTCAGATATACTACAGTTATTTTCCAGTAGTTAAGTTTAGAACAGCTATTAAACTTCAGAAATATTGTCCTGACTCTGCATTGTAGTAAAAAATAGAAATGTCCATTTATGAATGAATGGCAAAGCGCCAGCCCAAGTCAGTTTCTTACCTTGAAGTCGTTGCATGACATTGGCAATATCTCTAGATCTTGCCACTAGTCTGGATGAAGCCATGATCTTTTAGTTGTGAGAACACCTCCCCTGATAGAAGTATTCCTCCAAGCTGCTGACCTCAGTGAGATGAGGATGTCAGATGGCTTCCTTTCAGCATTCAACCCTCAGCTCTGGCATAGCATGCCTGGGGCAGCCAGACACTTCTGGTCACCAGCCCTTGCCGGGGAACAGCGCTGGCAAGCAACCTCAGCACCTGAGAAAGAAAGTACCAAGGCTTAAAGGAAAGTTTTACCAGCTCTGCAAAACTAAGAAGTCTGAGTCTTAATAGCTATTTTAACATGTAAAGAGTGGTGCTTTTTGCCCATAGTGTACACCCTAGCCAGAGACACAATTAATGCTGAAAGCTTGCTTGGCAATCGTCAGCGGAATGAAGCTGCAAAAATAAACCATTAGAAACAACTGGCAATGCACCAAACATCGATGCTTTTCTGAGGATACTCGTAGATCTTGTTTGACAAATAACAATAATGTTATGCATATTAAAAGTAATACTGTAGTAGTTCTTAATGTAAATAATATTAGGCATAAAGGAGGAAAAATGAAATCACTTGTAAAATCCAAAAGTTGTACAACTCTCATTCTATTTCACCATGCTAGAAAGGAGCACGTGATAGTAACTGATTAAGATAATTGATGGTAATTGATAAAGATAATCCCTAATTTCATTAGACTATGTGCCCTAATCTGAAATTTTGAGATTCATATACTTCATAATTAAATAAAATTGTAGTTACATTCATTTTTATAGTGGATGATGATGATGTATTTAACATCAAAAGCTCTGAACTAGAACTGCTACATGAATTTAACACTTGTAACCATAGTAAAATCTACACGACTATAAATCTGGTCAAAACAATGAAGTTAGGTTATTCAGGTAATGTTATCAATAACATCTTATCTTCTGTTTCCCTGTTAAGAAAGAATTGAGAGTATAGACACCAAGAATAATTGGATTCATACCACACCCACTGGGTGCATCCCAAATTCAAGACGATATGCAGTTGAACAATACCATGAATATGAGTGAGTTTATTGGCACTGTGCACTTTCCTCTTTTCCTAGCCCCAAGGTCTGTCCAGTATTAGAGTCCTCCAACATCAGGCAGACAAGCCTTTAGGCTGCACAGCTTCAGGCACGCTGAACTGTCCCAAAGGAGCTGTGTCAACATGTAAGGGCTGCCAGAGGAAATCACATTTCAACATTTCCTTTTATGTCCCTTCAAACACTACCTGACCCAAGGAACTCGCTGCTTTCCCTCTTACTGCTGTTTTTATTGTATGTTTAGCTTTTATTTTGGATACATAAGCACTGCTTAGGTCAGTGGACCGAAGCTGGCTTTAAACTAATGGAATTCAGGGAAGCACACTTCTGATGGATCAACAATGCAGAACAGACTGTAAAGTCCACACATGTTTCATGGGCTGTGCTCTTTCATACCATAGCCAGGCTGGTACCAATACCTACTCCAGCCACATTACTTCTATTTTTGTATACATCTACACTTTGTACAAGACATCTGGATGCTCATATCCCTGCTTTATTCCCATGCATGCCTGATCTCTCCTTCAGGGGCCTCCTCCCTTCTGTCCCGCTTCTCACCTTCCAGACTTTGACTTGCACCCTTCTCGGGATGCACAGAGACTGTGCATATCAGTCACCCTTTCCCAAACATGGAAAGGGACCCTGGCAGATAGGAAGCCTCATCTTGCAACAGCTAGGCACAAGAAAATGCCACCATCACACGGCTCAGCTGCAACACTGGATGGGGCTGATGGTGATGTGGTGTTTCTAAATCACCACACAGAGCACTGGCAACCAGAGCTCTCTTCCACAGCCAACACCCAGTGCCTGACTTGATGGATGTAGAGCAGGAGGAGGTTTTCTGTCTCTCTTTGCCCACTTATTTCAGCATGGTGAACTCTGCTTCTGCTACAATATTTAAAGGAAACATCAAGCTGTCCAACACCATTCAAAACAGAAGTATTCGTAACAAAGTGAGTTAAATGAAGCCTAGTTTATGCAGCAGCAACACTGCTAATACTTCGAGCAGTACTGTAAGTGAGGTACAGTGGCTTTTAATAGCAAGCTGCTAGACTAACTGTTGGGCAGAGACAAAAATGCCTTGTATGACTGGTTTTTTGCTAACAGCAGTAACAATATCAGAATACCACCCCACTCACACCTTGATGGAGCTGGTGTAAATCAGCTGTATATGAGCAGATTTAGAGGAGCTGTGGAAGATGTTGATCCAACTCTATAAGTTAAAAGTATCTGGAAAATTGTATTGAAGAGATACGTTCAATCTACTCATACAGCAGGCTGAGTCACTGGGCACTGATAAATGGCAGATTTGCAATTAATATTTTATCTACCTGATATTAAATTATATTCTGCAGAAGAAGAATCTGGGGTTCTATACATGGTTCCTCATTCAAAAACTCCTTTGCAAGCAGTGGGAATTAACTCATTTAAAGAAGACATTAAGTCAGTACAGGTGGGAAGGAAAAAATCCTTGTGTGCATGGTCACCTCCACAGGCAGAAAACCTCAGCTCAGAGCACAGTGAAAACATCAGTGGAATAGATGAAACAAAGACTTACACGCCCTTCTCACCTGTCTTGAGCCAACATCTAAAGCTCCACAGAACAAAAAAACTACATGCACAGCCAGCTATTCAATGTAATACAGAGAGGAATTTTTTCCTGACTTCTACAAATAGTTAAAGCCTGCAACAAAAGATCTTAAATATCAGAAAGATCGTATTTTTTCAGTTTTGGAAACATTAACATCTCAATTAAATATTCTCATAGCTGTTACATAAAATAATTTGTAATAAATGGAGTGACTTTTTCCATTTCAGTGCCAGACACAAATATGGATCTTCAGATGGAAATGTTTTCAAAATGAAGAGGTTTTTTAAAAAGTGTATGGCTTAAATCTCATAAATCTTAGGCTGAAATAAACCTGAAGGACTGCATGATCTGTTCCCTGCTTTATCATTCAACAAGTGATTATTCATTATTATTAATTTTTTGGTCTGAACATACAGGGAATAAATAGACAAGAGTGAAACAGAATGGTTTTGCATATAAATTAGATAAATTTGTAATTACATTTGCCATTTATCTGGATTTAATGGATAAAGTTATGTTGACACCATTTTCTTAAATTAATATGCCAGTACTCTCTTTTTTAGATGAGAAGAGGAAATGTGAACAACATTTTTTCATACAAAAACCATTAAGCCTAGCAATCTGCATTGTATTGCTTCTCTCTCTAAATGCCAGAAAGGAGGATGCCTGTTCTATGGAAGAGATAAGAAAAACACTATATCTATTATGGGTTAACTTTTCCTCAGTCCTCAGTGTAATTCTCATTTTTTTCATTGTGCTTAGGAGTGCTTTGAACTATCTGCATTTTAAAAAGAGAATACACTTTCCTTTTATTAGTAAACCTAGAGTACCACTGCAAGACCAGGTTGTATTTTATCTTTTAGTTCTTAAAGTTTATAAAACACATTAAAGGAAAACAGACAGGCCTGTCAGCAGCATGGTTCCAGAAAACTGAACAGACATCTGCTAGGTGCAGACAACATACAAGATGTGCAACGACGGCTGAAGATAAACCTGACCAAAAAAAGGGTAAAAAATTCTCTGACTGTCCTTAGTGTTGGCACAAATTGCAGATTCCTACTACACTGAGTTGATGCCACATAGCAGCCCAGGGAAGATTGCTACTGATGTGAAAGCACGGTTGTACCTGAAAATAGAGTTTTAGACTTCTATCATCTCCCATTATAGCAGCAATGGATAAAGAAACTCCAGACAATCAAGGATAAACACAGATAAGTAAGTAAAGATATTGATGAGAGCAAGAAATAGACAGATGTCTGGCAGTGAAAGGACTGTTTCTAATCTGGGACATATCAAAAAGTGTTATATAGAGAAGAGAAAAAACAGAGTAATAAATTCAAGGAACTCCTGCAGCTAGAAGTCATTTTCAAACATTACACAGATATAAGAAATACAGTAGAGTTACTAAAATAAATGTAGGACAAACTGAAGAGCATCTCAGGAATGACAGAAATAAAGTCAAGTGCTTGAAAGTCATCGTATGTTAACAAAGGGGCAGATTTCCCTGGTAAGAAACAGTGGTACAGAACTGATCAAGTCAAAAAACATTTCCAAGAAAGAATTTCTGAGCATGGTTTAGTGCTGCAGTGCTAGAGGCCCACTTTGATCTACAGGTTCTGTTTCTGAAACATCAGAGGTCTTGGAAATGCTGCCAGAATGATAGATGTTGCTGGAACAGATGCGATTCTATGAGACAATGGTGATCATCATGTCAATTATGAATAAATAATTCACATAAAGTTAAGAACCAGAATTTTCTGTAGGTCATAACTGCATTTTTAAACATTAAGTAAGCACAGAATCAGCTATTTTAGGTTGGGTTTTAGTTAGTAGTGGAAAAGCCCAAGCTAATCATAGAAAATAGCTCTGATTAAGGAAGTGATTGATGTAATCTGAACTATTAGAAGAATAACCCAAAGCATGCAAACAAGTCAGAAGATAATCTAAAGAGAAACAGTGCTTAAAAAAAAGAAGGAAAATCAGTTACAGCAGTCAACAAGACTGAAGAGCACAGCATCTCCCCTCTTTGAAGGACGATGAGGATTTCTTTATGTCCAGGGTCCAGTAACTGTACACCTATGCAGGGCAGAACAAAACTGCTCCAGACATAACTGGAAAAGCCATCACCCAGTGGGCAGAAATAAATGATGAGAAGTGAAGAGCTCTACCACAGTGTGTGCTGTCTACTGGGACAAAGAGAGACTTTCTGAAACACCAGCTGAGTTAGACTAAGGAAATAAAGACAGCAAGCAAATGGTTCTTAGCCAGATAAGTAAAAAGAAAGTAGAAAATAAGATCAAGTAGAGATTAATTTGCCTCAGTATTATACTGATTCTTCCACTGAAGTTAATTCTGATAGACAAAGGCACAACAGAAATGGAAACAGCACCATTTGAAATAAAAGTTAAAACTGGAAAAATTTGATAAAATTAATCTCAGAATACTGAAAACTTGTAACTGATGAATTGAGAATCCATTTGTAAATTTATTTTAATAAATTTGTCAAACTGCAGGTAATGCCTACCGGATATAGTAAAACTAGGAGCTAGGATGAAGAAGTGGAGTAGAATGATCCAAAACAATTCTTACACTGTCTTCAAAGAAAATGCTGTACTCCTCAGTGATTCTCCAAAATCCAGGACAACAGAAGAGTCCCTTTGGTAATTGTAACAGATGGCTGAACTGCAAATCTGTAGTTGTTAGCTTAATCCCAACATAGCACAAGTCAGTGCATACTGGAATTTACCCAAGTCCAATGGGACATAATTGTGCACCACATAAGATCATGGAAAATGCAATTCTGGCACTGAAAGGTGTTTTTGATAGTTGAATCCAAACACTGTCACTCTGTGCTTCCTTTCTCTACTGCATAGATTGCTTTTGAATAGAAAAAGGTGGAAGAATAGACAAAGGTGGAAGAATAGACAGATTACAACCTTTGACAAAGAACAGGAACAGTGAAACAGTATGTTCTCACTGACCATCCAACTCCAAACTGATTTGATGAACAGTAGTCATCTTGAGGTATCTGAATTTTTTTTTCTTAGGGAGCATGGGGAAGAGAGAGAGATTTCGGGCCCTTTTTAGAGTTCCAGATTATTTTCATTCCTCTATCTATGCTTCAGCATTGTTTGGAGCTGAACAAAATTTCTTCATTTTGCAGAAGGTTGAGGGTCTGCAACAGCAATTTTTAAAAATCAAGGTGTTTTGGACTTCTAACATTTTAATCTATGACATATGTGGCATACAATTTTTCTTTGCTTTAGCTGTATCTACTCTATAGTATTTAAAAATTATTTGTAGGACCCTAGTCATTCACATGCATATGTATGTATTTATATTTCAGCAAGTGATTAGTTTATTTTCCTAGAATCATAGAATGGTAGGGATTGGAAGGGACCTCTGGAGATCAAGTCCAACCCCCCTGCCAGAGTAGGATCACCTAGGGCAGGCCACACAGGAACAGATCCAGATGGCTTTTGAAAGTCTCCAGAGAAGGAGACTCCACAACCTCTCTGGGCAGCCTGTGTCAGTGCTCTGTCACCCTCACTGTAAAGAAGTTTTTCCTCATGTTGAGGTGGAACTTCCTGTATTCCCCTTTGTTATCATTGCCCCTCATCCTATCACAGCACACCACTGAAATGAGACTGGCCCCTTCTACTTGACACCCACACTTTAGATATTTGTAAACATTAATAAGATTAACTGTCAATCTTTTCTAGACTAAACAGCTCTAGATGTCTCAGACTTTTGAGGTTTTTTTCTATTTTCTATTAGTTTTTTGGGGGGATGGGCAAAAATACAGTGGTACAAAACTCTGATTCTTGTCTTGAAAGCCGTAGTTCTATTTGAACAAGAAATGCAAAGTGTTCTAGGAGAAAATAGAAGGCAGAGACTTGCTATTTTTTAGAAAAATTGGCAGAATATACTTTGCTAGATATATTCAAAGAAAGGTCATTCACTGTCTGATATGAAAAGTTAAATACAGTGCATACTATAATTTAGTAATCCTGCTATGGAAATTCTGCAGGAATATACTGTAGTTTATATAGATGTTTGTAACAGCAGGGGACTGGGATCAGTAGCTCATTACCTTCTACAAACACAGGATATAATCCTTGCCTCAAAGAGCTTACTATCTGCGCAGACAAAGACAGGCCAAGATTAAGATCAGAGGTCACAATACACAAGCAAATAGGACAGTGAAGTTCGGATACAATGTGTAAACTGGTTAATGGTGGAAGAGTCTGATTTTTCTGTTTCAATATTAATATAGCATCGAGGATTTCTGTGGCATAATATGACCTACAGCAGAAGGCTCTTGCAGAGGTACATCTATAGGAGGGGAAAAAAAAAAAAAAAAAAAAAAAGACCACTAAAATAGAAAACACTGAAGCATTTCAGGAAAGGGTGGGTCAAATCAAGTTTGAGATAAGCAAGTAAGCATCAATTCTTTGGTATTTCTGCAATCTCCCAAGCAAGAAAGCTTAGCTGACGTATAACTTGTGAGCAAGGGGCAGCTGCCATATGAATGAAAAGGCAGAAACATCTTGATTTTCCCCATTAAATCAATTCCTTTGAGAAAAACAAAGGCAAAAATTCAGTTGCTTAAGAGGTACGCCACTGCTGTTATCTTTGTGACCTCTAAGGAGACAAGAGCTTCAAAGTTTTGTCACTAGCCATGGTAATGAGGAAGTATGCAAATATTTGTTTATATTTGTTGTGTGTACTTTCCCAGTAACTACAGCCATTACTTGAAAATAAATAATTAAAAAAAAAAAAGAGCCTTTAACAAAGTCTAACTGAGATGGATTAATGTGGTGTCTGTCCAAAGGGTGAATGTATGTGTATGTTTGGCTACCTGGTCCTTCGAAGCCCCACAGACCCGCAGTGAGCACTCTTTCTGTGCTGACCTTGGAAGTTCTCCAGGGATTCATGCCTTGTTCAGTGCCTCACCCAGCAAGATACTCCTTGAGGAGAGGCACTCTTACCTTCTCCCCGGATGCATTTAAATACTAACAGAGTGATTCTCCTCCTTCTCTGTACACCTCTGCTCTCTCTGACCCAGTATCAAAGCGTTAGTTTCTTTGAGCAGTGTACTCACTGGCAGGATGTGTAACTCAGCGTGGCTCTAGTGAAGTTCACAGGAAGATGTTCCTAAGGCCACAAAGTATCAAGAAAAATCCTTTGAGGATTCTCATATTTAATATGAGAAAGTAATGCTGCATGAAGGTGTACTGTCATGATGAGATTCTTGTGTCTGTATTAAGCGAAGCAGTCCAAATCACTACTAGAACATATATCACAAGTACCCAATTGAAAGTAATGATAAAATACAAAGAAAAAAAAAATCCCAAATATATTTTGGGTTCACTAGTTATTAATACCTATCCATTCTTTTTTTATAGTCAGCAACACGGAATCACCATTGATGTATATTATCTCTGAAAGTAAAATTAAGCAAAGAAACAAATGAACACAGATGCTATGAACAGGAATTAAAAGAATACGAGAGAAGTGGAGAGATTGTTACTTCTTTCACAGAAATAATTCTTTCAGATTACTACTACTTTCACATCTAGCAGAGTTTTCAAAAATGAGAATTGAATCACTCCAACATGCAGCACCATGCTCATTCTGGAGAGCTCCTTTTTCCAGGGGAAACTTTGATGCTTTAAGGAATATGTTAAACATCCCATATGACAATGGATATGGACTCCCCAGAAGAAAAAAAAAAGTAACTCTACAAATATTGACACTGTACCTCATAAACCAGTTTTGTCATGCCATTCAGCACACGAACATTAGTACAACAAGCCAAAAAGCGTTTCTAAACAGAAATCTACACTGATCAAAATAAAATAGCATCCAGACATTCTCTGTCCAGAGGCATTATTTTAATACAGCTCATCAGCGTTTATAGCTTAGGACCTGCTTAAGTGTTAAAGCATGCACAAGAATCAGGAAAATAATTATCAGAGATCATAGAAAGCAGACAGTCCATCTTATTACTACAGGAAAGTGTGTGCCTGTTAAAGAGTCTCAACAGGCTCGACACTTCAAAAGTGCTGGCAAGCAGCCAGAAACACCACATACTATTTCCCTACAAGCCACACAGGTATAAATCCCTCACAGTGATAAGCACTGGAGTTTCCCTCATCATAATGTAGATGATTTACATAAGTAATTCTTGTGAATTTGCAAAATCTGGTCTATTATAGTAGATTACTAAAAGTCCTTACAAGCACTTTTCTCCAGCATGAATACTGTCGAAAATATGGTTGTCAAAATCCTAATAACAACCTTGTCTGTATTTCAGGAGGTCTTACCTCTGGCGAGTTACCACACAAACCAGGGAACATATGGAGTCTGTGTACCTTTGTCGAGGTGCACTTGGCCTTTTTGCATCATCACTGCATGCAACCCAGCCTAAAACTGGCTTCTTGGGAGTGTGTACGAATAGTCACATCTTCCCTGACTAACTACGTTTGGCCTGCAGTGTGTGACTGAGCATAATAACGGGTATCTCTGCAACACACACATGTGCACTTCAGGAGACGAACCACCAGCCCTCCTCTGGGATTTTCTACCCGCGTACTCAGAAAGGGCAAAGCCTCAAATTCACGCAGGAAAACAGACAAGCTCCTCAATCACGGCAGCGAGTTTCGGATTAACCTCAAGACAGTTTGGCGCTAGGGAGATGGAGGAGGAGGAGGCAGCTGGGGGGCAGCCGGGAAAGGCTGCCCCATAGGGGTCCCTCGCTCCTGGCCTCGGCCCAGCGAACCCGTGAGCTTGCCCTGTGCCCACCGAGGAGGCGGCAACCGCCGCCGAACGCCTGCAGCCCGGGGGAACACCGCGCCCCAGCCCCCTCCCCGGCCCCGGCCCCGGCCCCGGCCCCGCCACCGCCGCTGCGCCCTACCTCCGCCCGCTGCGCTGCACCGCGCCGCGCCTCCGTGCTCCCGGCGTGGCTCCGTGGTTACCGAGCATAACACGCCACGCCGCCCCGCCACGCCGGCCCGCGGCGAGGAAGCAGGTGCGGGGGTGGGGAGAGGGCGGGGAGAGGGGGTGCGTGTGTGGGGGGTGCCTGTGCCGTACCCCTCACAGCGCTTCCCAGCCCGCGGCCGCCGCCT
>WTSP01014513.1:262884-278205 GCA_025331215.1 Actenoides lindsayi | reverse complement strand
CGCCGCCGCCTCCCGCCGCCAGCTCCCGCCGCCCGCGGCTGCCCCGCGCCTGCCGCCGCCGCCCCCCCGTCGGCCTTCATGGCTCCTGCCGCCGCCCCGCCGCCCCATGACTTTTATGCCCCCGCTCGCCGCGGCCCCGTGTCCCCCGTGGCGGTTGCTCCTTTTAGACGGGTGCCGCCGCCGCACCTGTCGCCGCGGCCCTGGGCTCCAGCCGGCACCGGCTCCCGCGGAAATCCCCCTCCCCCCCCCCTTTTCCTCCGCCTCCCCGCTGCCGGGGGGCCCCCGGGCTGGACGGGCGCGACCGCGGGGTGTGAGGGCTCCAGGAGCCCTGGCCTGGCCGGCACTGCCCCAGCTGCGCTGGGACGGGAGCTCCGGGGACCGGGGGGCTCCCCCGGGCACAGTGCAATCAGACGGCCCTCATCTCTTCGCAGGGTCTACCAAGTTGTACAGTTTTTAGCAGCTCAGTGTTCCAGCAGTGTCTATGTCTCCATAAGTCTGCGTTATATATATTATATATAAATATAATATATATATATATTAGTTGGAGTGGGCTAATAGAACAAGCACGTGGTTGGATTTCATCCCCTTGCCCAGCAAGCGCTAGACACACAGACAAATCCAATTTCTTACTCTGCTCAGAACGTGTGCCCACCTCAACCGTTTACTTATTAAAAGGTCATCATAACCACTAGTTGATTACACCTCTTTTCTCCGTAAAAATTTGACAGCCTGCCTGTGCTCAGAAGCTCGTGAAAGGTCACGGTGCGGGTTTTCTCAAATGACTCATCCCTACCTGATTAAGCAGCCTTGACTGACTTGGGTTTTTACAGTCCCAGAAGCTTATTTGTGGTGGTGGTGGTGTCTAAATATTAATCCCTCTCCCTAAATGAGGGCTGGATTAGCAGAGTCGTCTCTCCTTAATCGTGGGCACACTTAGGACAGCCAGCTGCTTTGACGTGTTTGGCCGGGAGTCGTGCCCTCTCGAAATACAGCTGGGACAACAGGCAGGGCCGCGTCTCGTGCCGCTTTACCTTTGTTGCACCTTCCCTTTGGAGAGCTGTTGTAGGCAAAAATGGACAAGCATCTCTGTCAGCCAATGGCAACGGTACTGTACCTTGTCGTGTTAATGAGCGCAGCTTCTTTAATGTGATTTTTACTTCCGTTACTCACGGCAGAGAGGGGAAAAGTTGTTCGATTTCCCATCGGACGATAGAGGTTTTTGTGATTCCCATAATGAAATACCAATGCAATAAACTTAGCGCCAGGTTGAGGCTTTTTAACGGCCAAGGCTGCAGAAATAAGAGGCTGGCTGGGTGGGTGGGTGCCATGCCGTTGATCCAAAGGAGTTCCTTTGGGGTGCAGAGCAGGATGTGGCCCTTCATCATCAGATGCTGGAGAAAGTCCTGTTCAAAATCATACAAGTGATAGTTTTCCCTGGAGCATGTGAATATAACTGCATCCTACTTCCGTCGTGTTGCAAGCTCTATCTTCTGCCTGTTTAACCTTTTAAAAAGGAAACGATCAAGAAAGTTCTGAAGTTGGATTCCAGTGCTTCAAAATGCTGCTTTTAGTTTCCAGAGAAAGGCAGTTCCCAGGTGAGCTTGCACTGCCTTCCACCTGGATTTCTCCCATGTAGTCACAACAGTATTACTAGAGGGAAATTCTAGCTCAGTTGAAGGCAATGACAAAGCTCCCATCGGCTTTAATGGAGGCAGGATTGCACCCTCAGTAAGTTCTGGGAGCTGAGCAGTGTAGATAACCAATTGTTTGTCAGACTCAGTCATTTCCTTACCAATGTTTTCCTGTCCTTAGCATTTCAGTTTCTTTGGTTTTGTTTTTGTTTTTTTTTACTACTGTGAGTAAAACAAAACAAACCCAAACCCTCTCAATGACAAAAACCCTGAGACAACATCACTACTAGTGCTATCAAAATCAGAATTTATGGCTTATTGATAAACTAGAAGAGTGGGAGAAGGTGAAAGTGATACTCAGGAAGAAAATGATGCTGTATCTGCAGAGAAAAGCAAAATGATTTTCAATGACATTACAGCAAGAGCTAATTCAGGGGTTAAGGACAAAGGGGTGACTGAATGATTCTTGTTCTGTTTCTAAGGCAGTTTGCAAAAGTATAGCAAGAAATTGTTTGGTTTGTTGGTTTGGTTTTTTTTTTTCAGATAAAGAGACTTGTAAAGAGGCCAAAATGCTGGTGACTTTAATTGCTAGGTTATTGATTGGGATAACATTTATGCAAGTGCTAGGGGGAGCGTATTCCTCAAGGAAGGTGCAGTAACACTGGATTGCTGTTATTTTACAATTTGCTGAATTGCTAATAACAAGCAAGAATGGGGCTGTGTGCATGTAAAGCAGAAGAGCGGGCTGTATTTTATGTGTGGTGATAAGGTGGTGCCTGAAATTTGCCTTCCTGCTACACAGAGAAAGGGATCTGATACCCATCGTAAGGAAGCATTCAGTGGTCTTCAAAAGCCTGGAAATATGAAGTATCTGACTGATGTAATTGCAGTCTAGTGGCTGGTATTTCCTTAATTTGCCTTTATTTTTTGAAGAACAGTGTTAACAGAAAGTTAGAAATAGAAGAAAAGAGAATTTGGAAGAGGACAATTTGGAAAAGCTATACGTACGAGCAGAGCAAGTTAATTAAGAAGATAACAAAAGAAACAAATCTAAATTAGTGCCTCAGAATGTCTGCAGTCACAGCCAAGAAGCCTTCCAAAAGTATTTCCATTAAATAGAAAATATAACCCCAAAGTGTTTCACTTGTTAAAAAAAAAAAAGAGAAGACATTTAGGGGAAAAAAAATTCCTTTAAAAAACCAGCACTTGAACATCTATGGCATCGTTCTGCACCTGAAGGTCACACTGGCTTCAATGTGATTCTCTTGTTTGTTCAACAGCATAATCTTGTAGACAAAGTTGAGGGTTTTTTTTGCCTAACCATGTTCCTATTTTTGTGCCTCACAGCACGGCGCTCCTCTTGTCACTTGCTGTGGTTTTGAAGGTCTCTCCCCTTTATTGTTTTTCTTCTCCATCAAGGTCATTAAACATACATATATATCTTTACTTCCTTATACAATATACAAATTTTGGGGGCCTCTCACTACAGGAAAGACTTTGAGGTGCTGGAGTGTGTCCACAGATGGGCAGTGAAGGTGGTAAAGGGTCTAGAGGGTACATCTTATGAGGAGCAGCTGAGGAAACTGGAGGTGTTTAGTCTGGAGAAAAGGAGGGTCAGAGGAGACCTTATAACTCTCTACAACTCCCTGAAAGGAGGTTGGAGCCAGGTGGGGGTGGGTCTCTTCTCCCAAGTAACAAGCAGTAGGACAAGAGGAAGCGGCCTCAAGTTGCGCCAAGGGAGGTTTAGGTTGGATATTGGGAAACATTTCTTCACCGAAAGGGTTGTCAAGCCCTGGAATAGGCTGCTCAGAGAAGTCACCATCCCTGGAGGGATTTAAAGGTCAGTGCTGGGTTAATGCTTGGACTTGATGATCTTGAAGGTCTCTTCCAACCAAAACAATTGTATGATTCTATAAATGAAGGACGGTGATGGCTGAGTGTGGCCACACAGTTGAGAGTAATACATTTGACAAAATGTTGTTCCTTATGTGTCTGTATGTAGCTTTGACTGGCTGTGACAACTGCTTCTGTCCTTCACAACAAACCTGGATGATGGAGTTGTCATTTTTATAGCAGTTCTTAATAAACGTAGCCATGAAATATGTGTTGATTGAAGAATCTCTTAAATGACATTTTACCCTGGACAGGTTCTGTAAGAGAATGGTTTTAAAGAGAGAAGATTGAGGAGCAGTCAAAATACGGAACAGTCCAAGAGATTTTTTTTTTTTGGAGAAGGGGGAATTGCACAGAGCATGTTAAATGAGGCAAGGTTAAAAATGAGGTGGATTGAAGGCTTCATGCGTCGAAGTCCTGTCAGGTGGGATGGAAAACCTTCCGGATTTTAATAAATACCCTCCACTCATTTTGAACTAGCAGTCTGCTACCGCAGTGCAATTTCCCAGGTAGGGGAGAAGCAGGACCAGCTCTGCCCTGAACTGCTGGTAGTTGATTAATGTGGGATCTAACAAGTCCCTTCTTGATATTCTACCCAGCCAGACTTAACATGACACTTATCTCTTCACTTGCAATCTCTTCACTTACAATCGCTGTTCTTCATCTGAATTGATCTGTGCCATGATTCTCCGGTGTGTTAATGAGTTTTCTGTGTGGTGGAGTGCTAGAGGCCTTGTTAAACTCCAGAGACATCCTGCCTACTGCATTTTATTTATACTCCCACTCAGTTACTCTTGACAAAAAGAAGCTGAGTTGTTTATCTTGAGCTTTTCGTCCAAAAAAAAAAAAAATAAATTGTCTTACAGTAATTTTCTCTGCTCTGGCTGCCTACGGAGGCAAATCCAAATATATTATTCACCTGTTATTTCAGAACCATTTAAACTTGCCAAATCTAAGTGGTGCTTTACACGATTCTGCTGATACTCTCAAAGTTGTTATTAACTGCCTCGGAAGTAATTTTTGATCGTGGTTGCATTCAGCAGAATGATGACAAGGCATATTCTTTTCTCTGTCAAATTGAAATGATATAAGGACAGTATACCTGCCCTCAGAAACTAAATGTTTTGCAAGCAGGATTTGTGCAGAGGCTTTTTAATTTGTTAAAGCTGAATGCAGCCGGAGCTCTCCCCTCCTGCTCCCTCCTTTTGTTGCTTATCGAATCCATCCTAACCAAGCTTGACTGGTGGTTGGCAAGATGTTGTCCATAACATCCAGCTGTGGGGGCTGAGATCCTTTGCTGATCCACTTGGACATCCAGGTGTTGGTGAGAATCCCGAGCTTTGATGGAAGCTGTGGTTGCTGGTGTCTCTTCACGTAGCCATCTGTCTGGCCAGGAGGGACTCTTCTGCTATCCAGTACTTGACCATGTGAATCCATGCTTCAAACATACACTGCTGAAATGTGCTCTGGTTTTACAGAGAAGAGGGATTTGAAGCACCATCCAGCTAAGTGTTGTGGACTCCTCAAACTTTTCTTATGACAAAGTACCAACAGCTTGTGCTCTTCCTGTACGCTTCCAGATGCTGTCGATGTGCTGGGCTGGCTGTGTCATGTCTCACTACCCGGCATGACACGGGTTTGCCTTTTCAGAGATCAATGCTTCACTAGGTCTGTTTTGCAATGTCTCACCTTCCGGGCTTATCATCTTGGATCCCTGATGGGTAATCTAGTTTTTTAGCTTTCCTGGAGTTTTCTAGGTCACTGAGAAGTGTACGATTAGAGCACGTATAAATAAATAGGTGTACAACTGCCATAAGGACCAGTGCTTGTTTATTTTTCTTTTTAATAAAGGTGAAATGCTAATGTAGAAATCCCATTTTAGTGACAAAAAATACTTGTCTGCTGTAATAATGGACATGAACATGAGGTGTAGAATCGGCCACTTGTATGGAACAACCATTTGCAAACACTTCAAAATGCTTATTGCGATTTGATTTGTTCCATCTTCCCCTCCCCATGATTGCTAGAACTTTCAAAGAAAGCTTTTTTTTCTTTTTCCATACTTGTCGTTTTACAGTATCGTTTTATGAAGAGCACTGTACTGCACAACTTTTTGTAGCTACTTTAAAGGATCTATTTTCAACAGTTTCTTTCAAGTGCTTAGAGCTGACAAATACAAAGATATCCCAAAACTCCTGAAAGAAATATAATTGACTATATAATTACTGGGGCTTCTGCAATGTAACAGCAACTGAATGTTGTTTGTATGGTTTCTCTCCCTCTTCTTAGCTTCTTGAGTGTCCTCCTGTAAAGAAACTGAAAATCTGGCATTCTTTAGATACTTCACTTTGTTCTCCTCAGTGCTTCAATTGAACACTTACACTTCTGTTAACGAAGACATCAGCGGTCGTGATTCCGTAGTTCAAATGAGATTAGAGGACAGATTCAATTTCAGTCACTCACGTGCAAGTCAGAGCTGACTTCATTGTCACCAGTCAAGTTCATCTGTGTCAGCACCAGTGTAGCAGATGGCATAATCAGACTGATAATCAATTGCTGAACTCTAGGCAAAGTTTTAAGGTTACTTCATAATTGCTTGGCGTTAACAAAAGCAGAATACAAGAGCTGGTCCTCGCTGGTTAGTGATCCCTTTGCTTCCAGGCTGACACCACAGGGAAGCCAGTTTTAAGCTGCTATTGGAAATATTACACTGATATTAGAAATTCAAATTCCTTTATGTTCTCAGTTTTTGTCAGAGAAGTTGAAGTGCAATAAAGGGGGTGTGTGTGTTTGTGTTTAAAATCAGAAAGCTATTGCAGTTGTTGTAAAGCAGACAGCCAACTTTTCAGTGCCATGTAGAGATGTAGGTGTACTGGAACCACCTTTCCCAGCACAGCCTGGCAGATGTGTGAGCTGCTCATGCGTGCGGTGCCAGCATTGCCTGGTACCCAGCTTCTCTGCTCCAGTATAAGAAAAGGCTGTGGGTATGCTGGAACTGTTTTGTGCAATGGTTTCTGTTTACTGAGCACCCTCTAGACAACACAAGGGTACCCTTACGGAAAGATGTTGTGTAAGATTCAGAACTAAACTTCTGAGACCTACTTAAAACCAGTTCAGCGTTTGCAAAAAGCCTGAAGGATTTAAAAGTGACTTCAACAGGAGTTAGCAGGCTATACAAGTGAAGGGGTGGGTGCATAGGCTGTTTATAGCATCTGGCAAGACACGGTGTTCATCTGATCTTCATCTGGAGAGGATCTCTGTGGGGCTATTTCAGTTTGAACAAATTAAATTAGCCCTTAGATATCTCTGAGGTGTTTTAGAATCTCCTTTGGTCCCCGTAACAGAGTAGAAAAAAGTCAGTTTAGAGTAAAAGCATCTCATCCCTGACCTTTTACTCACATTTGGTGCAGTGGGGGTAGATACTACTTTTAACTTCTGTTAGATAGGGATGTGCAAAGTTTTCCAAGAAGCTCCTTTGGTCACTTACTAATTGAGCCTAAAAGGGAAGGCAGATAATTTCACAATTTGGAAAAAAATCAACCAAAATCCAAACAGTGATCTGCTTAAAATACAGTTTTCTCTACAAAACATGTCCTTTAATTGGAAGAGAGTGGTTTGGAAGGCTCAGTCTGCAGCTGTTGGTGAATATGTCTGTTCAGGGGTTCTTTGAAGCTGCAGTAATACAGTGCAATAAATAATATGTGAATTATGGCAAGCAAAGAGTTCACAGTCTGAAGGCTTAAAAGAGTATTCTACAATGCCACACAACCATGGAATGATGCCAGTATTATGCTTTTGGTGTGATTTTTAGCTCTATCAATGTAGATAGGATCATGTAAAGTAGGTTTGACTAAACTCTTTAGATTAGGGGGCTGTGCAGACTGTAACAATCTCATGTGTACTGCCAGTATAAGAATGAATTACATTTTTTTGTGGTTTTATACCTATAGATATTTTTTTTCTTGATTGATAGATGGTAAGTCTTTTACATATATTACAGATTGCACACCAAAGATCAAGCTCAGACACAGAAAACCCTCCTCAAAGAATATTTGACCTTTCTTTGGGTGCCTATGGGGATATCAGTTGGAAAAGATAAGTGACTCTCATTAAAATTCCTGCTGGCAGTTGGCAGACCAGGTGGTCCTGCACAACACAATGCAGGGTCTCATATCCTGAGTCTTGAAAGACTGTGCAGGTAGAAAGAGTGGCTTACTGGTGCCCTGAATTAAACCAAACTGGTTTCTTTTAGTTTAAACAAAGGCTGTTTGCCTTCTGTTTTCTTTTTTCTGCTTTTCCCCTGAAACGCACCCAGTTCACTGTCTATCTTACAGCACGTTTTGGAGCCTTGTAGATCTCTTCTTTCTTGCTTCTCTTTCTTTTAAAATAACCAGAGCTTCCAAGCTGCCTTATGGGGAATGGCCCGCTGCTGGCACCCTGTTTAAAGCCGAGATCTCTCCTCGCAGTGGAGGCAGCTGAATCTTTCTTAGCTATGTACAACCTTTTCATAATAAAGAGCTGCTGATTAGCATCACAGTTTTTTCTTTCTCACTTTAGAGTGTTGCTAACCATGCTCCATCCAGCCTTCTGCTTCACTTTGGGCCAGCACACACCATCCCTGGCGCAGAACTGCTGGCTTGTGTGCAATCTTGGCTTTCAGTGGAAAAAGTGAAAATGCAGGTATGTAATGATGAAATCTGTAATGAAGAGAAGTTGAAATCCTGAACTGAGCACACCTGACGGGGAGCTGTCTGAATTCACAAATACACCAAAACCATAGCTTCGTTATGTGCAAAGTAAGCCCTTTATCTTTATTAAAAAGCTCTCTAATTGAGTGATTGAAGTTGTGGCTTTGCTAAAGCCCTTGCTGATTGGAGATTTTTAAAAATGTTAATCCTTTGGAAATGAGTGACATTTAAATTAATTTTATCACTTTGGTGAATTCCATCTCAACCTACTCTATTGTCTACTGCTACTTTTCTTTTTTGCAGTTGTACTTCCCTGTTCTTTTGGGCATTTTCCTCTCTGTAGCAACCTGCTGCCAAATCGTATAAAATAACATTTCCTTTTATATTAAGAATACCACCAGAACCTTGTAAAGAGGAATTCTCTTCTTGTATCCAGCATTAAAAGTGTGTCGTTAAAGAAACTGCAGTTTGACACATCCAGCAACTGCACTGAAAATGATTTCTTACAGGAAATAATGGCTTTCTGCTGAAATCATTAAAATAAAATTCTTGACTTGCCTTGGCATCTTTGAAGGTATGGAGAGGCAGACTTGCATCGTTGTGTGCCTCTTAGGCATATCTGCATGCTGACCTGCTTTCTAAGCAGACCTGAATAACTTGCTTGCATGAGAGGTGCTGTACAAAGGCTCATAACTCACTTTCCAAGCAGACAAGAACAGGTACCTGTCTAGGAGACATCCCCTTGTTGATGACCTGCCTCCAAGGCAGATCTGTCTAGTTATCTTTTCTGTCTTTGAAGCAGCTCCATACAGAGTTGTGTCCTTAGCAGACTGAACTGCTGCCTGCCTGGGAGGTACTTGGGTTGATTAGCTTCCTTCTAGACAATCCTGAGCAATTATTTACCCAAAACATCATCTTTCCAAAAGGCATATTTAGAATGTGAATTTGTAAATGATGGGTTTAGTTCTGACTGATCAATGTGTCTGATATTCACTGTTAACCTCACATGTATAAGAAATATAATGAACAACCCTCTCCCACATTTCAAACAGTAAAGAAGCCTGTCAAAAAATTCTGCTAATATAGCACAGAGCTCACACATACTTGTGCTCACTTCTGTGGCAGTAATCTAGCTGCCAAACTTGCTGAAGGGAAGAAAGGGAGTAGGGACTTTTTTTTTTTTTCTTAATTTAAAGTTGCTATTCTGTGTTGAAGGACTAAAGGGAAGGTGGACACTGCATGTTTCAATGTTCAGGATTAAAAGTTGCTGTCGTGCTTTAAACCCAGCTGGCAACCAAGCACCACGCAGCCACTTGCTCACTACCCCCCAGCAGTGGGATAGGGGAGATTATTGGAAAAAAACCCCAGAGTACAACTCATGGGTTGAGATAAAGACAGTTTAATGGGACAGGAAAGGATAATGATAATAAAAATTTCCAAAACAAGGGATGCACGACAGAATTGCTTACCACTTGCTGACCGATGCCCAGGCAATCCCTAAGCTGTGGTGTGCCCCAGCCAACTCCCCCCGTGATGTCATATGGTATGAAATATCCCTCTGACCAGTTTGGGTCAGCTGTCCTGGCTGTGTTCCCTCCCAGCTCCTTGTGCACTCCCAGCATCTGCTGGCAGGCCAGTATGAGAAGCTGCAAAGTCCTTGACTTGGTATAAACAGTGCTCAGCAACAATTAACACATTAGTGTGTAACCAACGTTATTCTCACACTCAATCCAAAACACAGCCCTGGACCAGCTACTGGGAAGAAAATGAACTCTGTCCCAGTCTAAACCAGGACAATTGCATGTGATCATTATGAGCCAGGGAACCAGCTCTCAGTCACTTATGAAGTATCATAAGTGCCACATGCTCATTTTTAATCAAATAAATGCTTATTTTACTTTGACAAAAAAACCCCCAACAAAACAAACCACCAAAAAAACCCAAAAACCAATTACCAGCTAACAGGAAAATGCAGTTTAGTTCCTTTTACTTTCCTAGACAAACTCAGATTGCAGGTCAGACATTAGGCTTGAGAAAAAAGTGGCATATATGTCCTCAAGACCATAAACTTGCAGAAGTAAAGCCACCTGATAAGGGATAGATAAGATATTAAGTATTTCTGTGTTTGGGGCAATAATTTGATTGTAGTCAGTATATAGTCACTGTGGCAGACATGGAACAAACACAGAATTAGGCTCTTTTTGTAGAGCTGCTTGCATTTTGTAGGGGAAGCAAGAGCCTTCCTTTAGATATGTTGGTCTTGCACAAGGTATATCCATGTGTTTGGAAAACGTTCTATTAGGTTAGTTAATGGTAGTTACTTCAGTACCTATTGGTCTTACTCTGTTTCTTCCTGTAGCCTGAACCAGTTTAGTAGTTGACTAGTATCTCCTGTCCTGGATAACTTCTCCCTCTTCAGTCACCCTAAATCTCTTAGCACTGTGTGTGAAATGCACTTCATGGTGGTAGAGTCCATCTGAACCAAGGTGTGCCCATCCTCAGCCAGAAGGCACTTTGTCAGAGGACAGACATATATCCAGGGTGAGCTGCTCCCAGTCTGTGGCTGTCCCAGTAGGTGTTTGCACTTGCATCATACACTTGGATGCCTGGACTATGGAATACCTGCTGCAGAATTCTGCACGTGGGGTAGGGTCTAAGTAGGATTTTCCACCTCTACTTACAGGCACTCTGGTGCATCTGTGCGATAGAAAAAAAACGTAATTAAAGAAGACAGTCTTGTACTTGGAATGGAAAGTGGTGAAATTTATATTAGCTCTTTAGTTCTGATCTGAGGTAGTTTCATAGTCTGGAAAGGCTTTTGCTCTCTCTTCTGCCCAAATTAATTTCACCCATTGGCTATAAGGAATAGAAGTTAGGAGTGTGAAGTCAGGCTGTACTATCCAGAAATACAGGTATGATCCCCTTTACTTTTTTCCTCATTTTTCTTCCCCTCAACCTCTTTCACCCCATCTTTATTCCAGCATATTTTGACTAATGATTATGGTTGAAGAAATTGAAATCTGCTCATGGGTATTTCTCAAGCAGACTAAGTTTGTCAGCTAAATTATTCATTGTGAATTAGCTCCTTGGAGGCAAGGACTATACTTAGTGTGATGGTGACCGGACTGTACCTCGGGGTATTGCTGCAACAGTCAAGATGTAGCTCTGACAACATTCACAGTTTCAAATGGGCACAAACAACAAAGTAGACTTCTCCAGCACACAGGAGCTCCAGCTCAGGAGAGGGGAGTTGGCTGCTGACAGGGAGCAAGAAGCCCAGTTACAATTAAAATTGCGAGTGGTAAAATACAGTGAAACTGTGTATAACATTTGGGTGTGGGAGGTTTATTAAAACACTCCCTTCCTGTGTCCAACCACTTCCCAAGCATGTTACTAATCAGGGTTCATTTATTGTTTGTAAACCAAACCAAGATTTTTGCAAGGCACTGGATGACTTGGTGCTGTGTCACTAACTGGGGTAGCTTTTGATCTGCAGAACTGGAACCGTGCTCAGCTGAATCCGTGTTTTACTTTCTGCAAGATCTGGAAATATATGGACTAAAATGAAGTACTGTAACATATGTACCAGTTGATAATAATGTGACAAGTTACTAGTCCAGATATGCTTAACTAATTTTTCAGGAGTCATTGGAATAATGCATTTTAACAACCAAAGTGTATTGAATAAATTCTACTAACTTTATGTTTTCATCAAAAGCTTCGTAAAGATTTTGGTTTTATTGGTGTAGTGTCCTTTTCTAATCTCACCATCATGGAGCTTAGCAAGTGTGTTGCAGAACAATCCTCTGATGCTTGTCCATGTTTATTTTAAGAAATGACAGGCACTAAGGAAAAGACTTCAATGGATGTGAAGAGTCACTGAAATCCGGTGAATGTGTTAGAGAGCTGAATCTGCAGTAGACATGGGCAAAACCCCTCTGAACCCTCCAAGCTTTAGTGGGGCTTCAGAACACTCCAAATTTTAGTGAATTTGATAAAGAGTAGCACAGGTCTGAGCTCCCCGGAATTTTTAGTTTGAGTTTTGTGATGCTGAAGTCCCTGATGAGCTTTTGCCAATACTCTCTCGGTTCTTCATCTCCACCCTGCATAACAAAACACATCCTCACACAGTATGCCATGGTCTCCTATATACAGGAAGAATGATGAGTGCAATTACCAGCTGGGAGCCAGGTGGAAAAACCTCAGCTTCTCCTCATTTCATAACCCTTCAGTGGATCGAATCAGACACTTAGGGCATTTTAGAAACTTATGTCAGCTTCTTACGCACAGCGTTTTTTACACCTTGTTCAAGGTTACTTTGTGGGGTGTGAACACCCATTCTGGTGCACTGGGTATAGAGTAAATTGCCTGGAAGTGCTATTTTAGCCGTGGATGGAGAATATTTGCTCCTATCCTTTACTCAGGCCAGATTTTCACAGGCATTATGGTTTCAAGGTGAGCTATGACCTGTTTTTCATTTTCTCCTGGCTCTTTCTTTCAAAAGATGGGTCTATCTCTGCGCTTCTTTCCAAATGAAATCCCACCGCTCACCCTGTTTTCAAATCAGATCAGCATTCCACCCCATCTCCTTTTTACCACCTGAGATACAATAACCTAAATGCTTTGGGAAGGAAAACCAGCCACTCAATTTACTGTTAGAGAGAAATGCTTTAGAGTAAGTGTTAGACCTACAAACTGCACAACTCCCGAAGCCTTGTTTCCTACGGGTTGTGCCTGTTTTGGAGCTTGGTTATGATTGAGCTCTGCTCTGTGCTGCAGCTTGTTTCTTGTTGGGGGTGCAAAGCACATCATTGCTGTCCGAGCATTTGTATTGATGGACTGTTAGGAATAGAGGGCCCTCGAGCCCTCTGCTCTCTCTCGGGCTTGGCTAAACTACCCACGAGATGAAAAAGTTACAGAGTGGACTGCTGGACACAAGCACACAGCCAGGATACTTGTAGACATTTGTTTCCCTGAAAATCCATGCAAAAATCCTCACAGGTCTGACTCCCCCCTCCCCAAACTGTATACTTTCAGTAGGGCCTGTTTAAACCTTGCAAACATCACTTTAACACTAGAGGGAAGCTTACTGTACCTTCTCTCCATGTCTGACTGACATCAGTCAGTCTCTTTTATCCACATAGCTCTTGTCTGCCCTGGGGCTTTGAAACTGCTCCCAACTGGTCTCTGCATCTTCAGCAGGTGGTTGGGTTTGGGCTTGCAGAAGCCAGCTCTCTGCTGCGTCTTTTCTTTAAGAGCCAGCACATCCTGGTACGACGTGTGGGTCCACTGTTCCTCTCTCTCTGTGCCTTTTGCTTGATTTTAAGCCCACAGCTCACAAAAACCCCACAGCGCAGTAGGAGGCAAACAAACCAGGACGTGTTTTTCTGCAAAACAGTTAAAGCCTTCCCCACGTTTACTGCAGCATGTAAGGGACCTGTTTTCCACTTACCCACGCTGGGCGTGTCTCTCCCCATTACAGCATCTCCGAATCGCAGGCTCTCTTCGCTTGGTGCACGTCCAGGAGTGTGTCTTGCCCAAAGGCAAGATGGTACCTTTTGCTCGCTCTGAGTTTACCTGTAGATTGCAGAGCACGAGAAAAAAATGTGCTACTGGCATGGCCAGCAGCTAAATGTCAAAATTTGGCTCTAAGACAATACTGCTTAAACTATTTCTCTAAGTAAGCGCTCCTTACACAAGGAGGGATTGAAGGATCAGACTCATAGCATTGTAAAATCACTCTCTTAGGAATTTTCAGAACTGCCTAGAACATTTTGAATCTAATTCTCCAAACCCTCAGGCAGCCTTGAATATCTCAGCTCTAATACATTGAAATAACAGTCTCTGTTAAAAAAAAAAAAAATAACGAGGGGGCGATGCTCCAGTATATGCAGGCAATTCCCACTGGGGTTGACAGAATCACTGCGGGTCGTGCTGCAGACTTGTGTCCGTGCTTCTGGGGTGCCCAGGGTTGCAGAGAGGTGTGACTCCATGGGCACCCCTGTGCCCGCAGAAGCCCAGTGTCTGTGCATCTGCCACAAAGCCTGAGCTTTACTGGTGCAATGCATCTTTTGGTGGCGGGTGTTACTGCTGCATCAGCTTTCCCTGCGCCCTGGTTTCTCTGGGGCAGAATCCCAGGCCAGCCCCGGTCTGCAGGCTGTTAGCAGCTTGGAGTCAGCCAGGACAGCTGACCTGAGTTGGCTACAGGTGCATCCCAGACCAGGAAGGTCATGCTCAATGTAAAGGGGGAAGTTTGCTGAGATTGGGAGGTCTCCTGCTTGGGCTTCTCCTGATGCTGTGCTTCTCCCTGCTCCTGAGGACTGCCTTCGCCTTGATTCTGACCCCTCCTGCACATTTACTGGGCTGAGTATGATTAGTTTACTTTATACTGGCATTGGTATTAGTTTTGCTGCTTTATATAATCAGTTTTCTTCTCAACCTGAGCGTCTTTGGTCCTTTTCCTAAACCCCTTTCTTGGCCGAGGGGAGGTCATTGGGTGATAAAGCAACTGGTAGAGTTTAGCCCCAGATATGGGTTGAATGGAGACACCCTGTCACAGATGGCTGTGCTGATACTGGTTTCTGTAGTGGACTGCTGAGCCGCAAAGCTCTGGTTATGGAGGTGCTCTTGGAGGCAATGTACTCAGCATTTCATCCTGACCTCTGCATGACGTGTATTCTTAAATGTCTGTCCTGGTTTGAGTGAGAACAGAACTAATTCTGTTCAGTGATTTTACTTCTCAGCTCCATTCTTCTAACTAACTGCACTGTCTGCAGTCAGCAGCCTGTTCTCACAGGCAGTGGCTGCTTCCAGCAGTGATAACACCCCATGGTTAGAGTCACTACCAAGGATGGGTGTGCAGACCAAGGCCACTGCTGGATCTTGTGTACCACACTGGGGGGTGCAGAAAGGGAAAGGCTGCAGCTGCAGGGAGGAGTGGACAGGACAGGTGACCCCAAACTGACCAGTGAGGGATTCCAGCCCATATCCGTCATATTCAACATAGAGCTGAGGGATCCGAAGGGTCTCTGGGCTCTCCTCCTCTCTTGGCCCCCTTTGCCAGCTTTTGCTTGGCTTGGCTCAGCTCAGGTCCTCTTTCCGTTCCTTCC
>WTSP01014513.1:231943-262784 GCA_025331215.1 Actenoides lindsayi | reverse complement strand
CCTTTGGGGAGGGAGGGGGGTTAACAGAGAGCATCTGTTATAGGTCTAAGGGGCCGCCCTGACCCTAAACCGTGACAACATCTTTTATCTTGCTTGGTCAGATCTGTTCCTTAAGAAAATGCTTATCCTTTCCTGTGGGTGACAGGGACAGCGAGGCCAAGGTGGCAGATGCTGGAGCGTGTTTGAGGCCAGAGCAGCAGCCTGGTTGGCAGCACAGCCTCCCAGCAGAAACTCCACGAGATGGCAGTGCCTTCCTGCTCTTGGAAGCAGCTCCACCTTGGCTTTAACCTCATCCGAACTTCGCTATTTCATCAGAAGAATTTCTTCTGAACAAAGATTGTATTTTTCCCCTCCAAAAAAAAAAAAAAAAACCAAACGGGGAAGATTGTTTTTATTGTCTTTTGAAAAATATAGGAGTTGTTAAAAAAAAAAAAAAAAAAGCTGGAGGAAACTTCAGGGTTTAAAGTGGCAACTTGAAGAGATCTTTTCCGTAGCGTGTCACCCGGTTTGCCACCTCTGCTGTCCCCTCAGCTACGGTGGAAGGGGTGCAAGCATCAGGTCACCTGGTCATATGTTAAATTCACATCTTTGTGGTTGTGATGGCTTGTTTATTTTTTGAAGAAAAGTTATTCACATAACATCTTTTCCTATTTGTTTGGTTTGGTTTGAGTTTTTTTTAAATTCCAAAATCTCCAGTCAAGCTACTGATGGAAAATAGGGAGGTGAGGTGGTGAGGGCGGGATAAAAGAGTGAATTATTTTTCTCTTGTGCTATCAGCTGAAGAACACCTTGGAATTTTTGCAATTAGATTATTTCGTAAATTTTGTGTTACGAGACTATAAAAACTAAAAGATCACTTTGGAAATACTTGTTTGTAAGAACTGTGCTTATAATCCCCTCAGCTGAGAATCGCTGAGGATAATACAGCAATATATTTAGTTTAAGTAGGGTAAACTACCTATGCCATCAGTTTTATCCAGTAGTTAGTAATAAACTGATAATGATGGAAATGATTTTTGAGTAACTTGCTATTTAAGATATTTGTAATTTTAAAAATTACATTTTAATGTAGCCTCTGTTGCCTTCTGTGAGTTTACATTATGCATGTTGCTATAACAAGAAAAAAGCGGAGGAAAAAACTTCTTGAAAACAATTTCTGTAAGGTCAACAGGTAGGTAAAAATCTGAATTGACATCGCAGCTATTGCTTGCGACTCAGAAGGGAAGAAATACAGACAGCCAGCCTGGCCCAGTCCTTCCAGTACACCACAGTACTGCCAAGAGCTGTGAAAGCTGTGAATCCTGC
This sequence comes from Actenoides lindsayi, assembly GCA_025331215.1. NCBI lineage: Eukaryota > Metazoa > Chordata > Aves > Coraciiformes > Alcedinidae > Actenoides > Actenoides lindsayi. Next base: position 261,479 of record WTSP01014513.1, on the reverse strand, counting down.
CCTTTCAGTCACTGGCGGTGCAGTTCGGTACATAACCGAGTAGGAAATGCTTCTTTATTTCCGAAATGAATTCCAGTCAGAGGTAGGCTAAAAGCACCATTCATTTAGATTAAAGATCCTGAAACTATCATGTTTGCAACCATTTGTCACAGTTTAAGTAGCAGTGCATAAATGTCGTGCTGTTGGTATACAATTTAATCTCTGCTGACAGCAGCTCCATTTCTAAAGTTTCCTCAGCATCTTTTTTTTTTTTTTTTTTTTTTTAAATGGTTTACATTTCTTATAAACAACTCCTGCTGCTTATGCAGAAGTGGGGTGGCTCTCTAGGTTACCAGGCCTGAATCCCCTTCACATGTGGGAGCACCAGTAAAGCAGTGCTTGCATCTGATGGCACGTGCATCAAGCTAAACATGTGAGTCAGGTCAGAACAAATTGGGTAGGTTTTTAGTGACTCTCCTGCTCTTCCCCTCATCTTTGCTCTCTCTCCTGTTGCTTTCACTGTCCAAATCAGGGGAAAAAGTATGATAATTTTTTAAATTTATCTTTTTTTTTTCCCTCCATGATCTTTGGAATAGTTCTTTTTTCAAAAAAAAATAGGAGCAATGATTACAATTTTATCAAACACAAATGCTTAACCTCTAGTGGATGTCACCGTTACCGTACTGTTGGCAGAATGTTTATAGCTGTAAGCCTTCACCTGTACTAAAGCATTGGCCCAGAGAGAATAGATTATAAATCCTAGTGTCTCCAGTGAGAATGTCCTTTACAGACCTCCTTGCTTTGTCTTCTGCTTCTGTCTGTACTTGAGACTATGCCCTGATGCAGGTTTTTGTGGATACAGTGGCAGAATGCACTATTATAACTTAAAAGCAAGAATACACTGTAACAGATTAGAAAGCATACTAATATTATACATGTGTTAGTTAATCACCCACGTTTGAGAACTTCCAGCATACCAAATATTCACTTACCACTCCAGGTAAGGGCTCCCAGTCTTAGAAAAGTCACCTTGGCCAATGTCCTGACCAAGGGGGAAGGGTATCCTGACAGGTGAGCTTTGGAGAGGTGACTCCCAAAATCTAAGCCAAACCTTAGCTCTTTTATCCCCTGGTTTACATGACTGATTATACAGTTTGAATACACAAGGTTGTGGTTGTGGCAAAACTCGGCCCAATTGGATTATGCCATCTGGAGGCACAAAAGTTGTCTTGTTGGCTAAAACCACCACTGAAGCCCTCCAGGTTCTCCTTATCTTACTTTCTCAGGAAGTTGAACAGTGGTTTGAATTGAGACTCAGGACATACCATTTGTTGAGGAATTTCAAGGCTCAGTTCAGATTTCTGTTCTTTGTGTGGTGCAGCATTGCCCTGTTTGGCCTGGGGCTTATGGACAACTCAAGGCTGAGCTACCTACACAGCTGCCCATGTGTTGTCCCTGCACAGATAGGCAAATCAGGCTGAGTTGCCTTCACAAACCTCTGCCCCGTGAGTTGCCTGCATGCCCCAGATGATCCTGAAACTTGCTTGTGAACTATGAGCCAGAAAACCCATACAGGAAATCTATCTTAAATAGAGAAAATAAAGGTGTTGCTATGTGGAAGACTGCAACTTACACTTGGCTATCAGTGTAGAAGCCTCATTGCTTTGTGCTACTAAATAGACATAAAAATGTGTTTACAGTCTAAGCACATTTTTCCTAACCAAAGGGAGAAGAGGGTACATCTGAATAAGCTCTGTGAGTTTAGGATACTCTGAAAGAACTGGAGGTCTCTTTTAGGGGGATACTTTTGATACAGCTGACCGTGGCTCCTGAAGATCAGCGTTAATGTGCTCCTTACAAAGAATGGTTCATATCAGTATTTCAGAAGAACTCTGCAGTCGGTGCTGCCAAGCTGCTGTAGTCATCATCCACAGCTTTTAAAATGCCTGCCATTGTTCTCAGTAGAAAGAGAGCAGATATGCTTGAGTACCCATTATACCCACAGAAAAGGTGTTTTAAGCTTATGGAAGCAGGATCGGTCCCAGCTGACACATTTAAGCTGTGTCAGTGCTGAAAACCACTGTGAGTCTGAGGGAGAAGTGCCAGTCTCTTGAGCAGAGATCAGGTTTAGCTGGAAGATGGTTTCAATAAGTAGCAGCTTCAGATTCAGGTGAAGGAACAGGACTGACAGAAAGTACAGGCTGAGACTGGAGTTTGGTGGTACGAATTAGGAACCAGGCAGCAATAAAGAGCAGAGATCAGGGGTTAATATTTACTCCTGGAAATTAAAGTTCATAGCATTTTGGATAAGGTATTTGCATGAATTATATGAAAGTTGATAATGGAAAGGCTTCTGAATTCAGCCTGCAGCCATCTAAAACACACTAGATGGAAGATAGCTGTCTGTCTTGGCAGATTATAAGAAGTCTGTGCTTCACACGGGTGCTTTCCACCCTTTACCTTTCTGATCCCCTTTGCCTGTCAGCCATCCTTCCCCCATGCCTGAGCAGGGCTAATGCCCTGCTTGACAGGTTATTTCATGTGGGTGAAGTCGGGAGAAGAGACGGATCCTGGTGGCAGAGAAAAGGCTGAATGAAATATTTAATGGACCAGTTTTTAATGGAACCTCTGGAACAAATACGTTGAGAACCCCTGCTCTCTTTCTCATACAATGCTGAGACAGTACCCCTATTTTAGGTCCCTTTTTTCCCTTCCTTGCTCTTTAGCCATCACCAGGTTGTAGTCACAGTGACTTTTACCTGGTATTTCAACTGACATACTTTTTTCCCCTTTTTCTCCTGTGAGTGAAGTCAAGATTCTAGATCCTCTCTTTGTAAAGGGTTTGTCAATGAGTGAGAAGAGTTGAAATGTTGAACACGTGGTAAACACATTGTGATTTTCAAGTAAATCTTACTTTATCTTCCAAAACTTACCCCCTTTTTTTTTTGTTTTTACATTTGGAACTTTTATTTCTTCAAGGTCACTTCAGATTTAACTTACCAATATGCTATGTGCAAAGAGTTAATTTCGTAATCGAATATGGCATTTTAAAACATTGCCTAACAAATATATTGTAAGTATGATCACATTTCTCTGAAATGAAAATCAAGACCACTCAAAGTCCTTTTGTCAAACTGATTGTATCTAATTAAAAAAGAAAGAAATCCCAGCAATGCAGCTTTTCTTCCCATTAACATGCACTGCACAGGTTGCTACCTAATTTAATACAGAATGTTGTCTTGCAGTGCTCCATCCCTGATGAAAGTGCACTGTTTAGATGAAGTTAAGGGAAATTCAGAGTTAGAAAAAGGAACCACAATCCTCACCCTAATACTCAACCATATATAATTAGACCATTTATTTCCTTCCCTTAGTAAGCGTATCCAGCTCTGGAAGCAGAGGTACTGGCCCTTGGCCTCCCAGCACTGCTAGCTTCACACTCTCGATTTCTTGGTAAATAGATAAACATGCCTATAAGATTAAGTGACAAATTCACATCAGCATCCTAAGCTCTTTGATCAATACCACTAATCCATTGAAGATTACAACAAAGAATCTTACGTCTTTGTCCTTTCATTCTGGTGTTAAATGTGAACTGAAAAATAATGGACTAAAATATTTTTTTTTAAAATTAAATAAAGAAAATTACCTTTTGCACATTTTCAAGATAAAAAGGCCTCATTAGTACATTTGCTGGCCTGGACAGAGTGCCTCTGAAAGCCATTTAAATATAACAAAGTAATTTTCAAATTAAAAAAGGAGTGGCAGGTGTAGCAAATGAAAATGTAACAGGGGCAGCCACACAGCCAGATCCACAAGCCCATCTATCTCCTGAGTCTGACAAGAATTAATCTGACCAAATGGCAACTGCAGCTGAAGGAGAGTGGGCAACAGCTGAATTAAAGCCAAGGAGAACATCAGTTGAGAACTTCGCATAGGATTCCAAGTCCGTTGAAGTCCATGGGAATTTTTCTGTTGACTTCAATTGCCCAAATCTGGCTTTCATTGCTTTGAATAAACAGGAGTTTATGATTCAGCATCTCCTCTTTCCCAGTGGAAAGAGCCCCTGTGAGAAGCTACGTCAGAGTGACTGAATTACAAGCTGACAGCATTTTGCTGTAATTTATTTCAATTTATTTATGTGTGTGAGTAAGCCTGGAAGAGTCAGGTTCTGCTGGGAAGTTGGGATGGCTGTTTACTCACAATGCTAAGGTGACCCAAGGAAGTGTCCACCACTACTTGTGACCTGTTAAACAGTTTTGAAAGCACACCTGACTCCTGAAAGAGGTTTGCTTATTGCTTTTGATTCACATCCTTCTGGGTTCCTTTTGTGTTCTCATTTATATTTTCCTGCTCTCCTCTGCCGTAGTCTTTTGTTTCTTATAATTGAAAACTGATAAGAGAAATGTAGCTTTCTGTAAACATTCTCTGTTGAAATAACATTTAAAAAGGTGGTACTCGATGAACCTTTGAGCCTTTGGGGTTGTTGGATCAAGGTCATAATGAATCGGTACGTTTGCTTCCTACCGTGTATAGGGAGCCTAATGGCAGCTGCAATCGTTCCCTTTTCACTCCCTGGCTCTGCAAGAGTGATTTGCCTGGTAACGTGAGGAGTCAACAATAATACAGAGGGGGATGAAATCTGGAGAAATCAACATAAATAGCAGCAACGTGCTGTCTGCTGATGTAGTGCTGGTTTCTTTAGAATTTCGGGTTATTGCTGTCAGTGTTTTCTTCTGATCGCTGCTGCGACATAATTTCAACGCTGAAAATTAATTTCATCTAAATCTACTGCCCTGTTCAATTGGTGATGGAGGTTCATCCAGGCACTCCCCTCCTCCCCACTTTTCCCCACCTGCTATGATATCTGCTGTTTATAGCTCATTCTCTGGACTTTCACACCCCCGGCATTTAGAAAGACAGAAAAATGCCATGGTATTTCATTTAGTCTGTTAACTCCACTCGGGTTGTGAGCAAGTGAAAATTACTGTGTAAGAGAAGTCTTGGCTAACACAGGAGAAAATATCACTCGGTGCTGAATCTGGAAATCAAAGTGTACAGAAGGTGCTGTTCAAAGCTATTAAAGTCAGTCTTTGATGATCTTTAGGCATGTTGCTTCATGACCACTAGCTCTCGAACCCTGATATGTCTTGGCTTTGTGTTGCTTTCCTTTTTCACCTCTCTGTTGAACATTTGCGATGCAGTTACAGGTTTCTGCAGTAGACAGAATGGCACATTCACAGGGTTCCCGTGGGAAGTTACAGTAGGGTGGACACCACAGGGGAAGGATAACATTGATATCTTAAACGATACTCTTTTAATCTAATTTGAGAGGAATTTGAGAGAAAGAGAGCTCAGGGTGGGTAGTAAAGTTCATAGCTTCCAGCTGTGGGAGCAGGAGGGATGGAAATAACCCTGGTGTGAATGCAGGGGCTGTCCAGTTATGAGGATTTGCTTGTATCCTTTGCCTGGGAGCAGACGTGTTCAAGGACTTCTCTCTCTGCCCAGTACATCCATTCCTCTATCTCTGAACTATTTTGCTTGATTATAAGTGTCCATCTGTCTCTTTGGAGTGAGTTTCATCATGTGAAGGAAAATATGTAGGAGGGAGATAGGGGAACAGAGAGGAAGAAAAAAAGAAACAGGCAAGAACTGTAAAATTAAGGGGCTGAAAAAAGGGCACTCCAGAAATAATTGAACAGAGTGGTCCTATTTATATCTGTGAGTTGCAGCTGCAGAGTCCTAATAGTGGCAGCAGGCCTGTCTTGCTAAGAGGAGATGAGAAGATGCTGATCTGGTGGAAGACTGGACTGTCATAGCCTGGTTGGGAGAGGAACAGGCAGCTGCCACAGGCTGCTAGAGGTTGATTGAGAGCCAAGGGCTGGGGCAGCCGTAACAAGGTACCCAGGAGTGCTGCGGACATCGAGGTTCAGTCACATCTACCTGGAGGCTGAGGGTGATGCCAAGCACTAGCAGTATATGCCTTGTTGTCTGCCATTTTAAGTCCGTTTGTCTGAGTGCTGTATACCCTTTGACAAAATAAATCATACTTTGTTTTGAGGAATTTGCTTTCTGCGTTGTGGCCTTTTAGTAATGCCTCTCACCTTTCACGAGGAAAACTCTGGAGCTGTCTGGCAGGCCGCAGTGGCAGTTATCAGCCAAGGGGATATGGTTTAGAGACCTCTATCAGATGGGTCCTGGGATTCTGTGTCAAACAGAAAACAGCTCCAGGCAGGTAGCTAAGAGATGCTGTCAAGGGTCTGTCTGAGAATCTGAGAAAGGGCAGGTGCCTGCAACTGCAAATCCAGGAATCTCCTCCCTCCCGTTGATAGCCAGCAGAGCTAGGAGGATTCATCTGTGTTATCATTCGTCTGTATTATCATGAACAAACTGCTAACCCAGGCAGCCCCAGAAAGATGAATTTTTTTTTTTTTGTCACCTAAAATGGGATGTAGGGAGAGCTGGAAGTCTTTCTGCAAGAAATGCAGTGCTCAGATATCTATCTGCAAACCCTGAAAGATGTCTAAATCCATTTGGAATCTGTGCTTTGCTGCTGTGTATTCTTCAGCTGGACATACTCTGCAGACTTTCTTTGTGCATGGCAGGAGATACTCAGACAAACTTTCCTACCAAGGGAGCATCATGCCTGTTCTATAGACTTTTCACCCTGAAAGATGGTTTCTGTATTTTTTACTCTTTGTTTCTAGGAGTGGTAACAGTTATGATTATTTCTGAGTGATAATGATACTTAGACAACTGTTTGCTGATAGAATAGAGATTGGAGTTGGTAAATACATGTATCATATGTTGTTGCCTTTCATGTATTTTCTGGCTATGGGCAGGTGACTTGAATTTTTCTCTGCCTCGTTTGACTCATTACAAGGGCAGTCATTATGTTCCCTCCAGACAGATTTGCTCCTCTGTCAATTTAGCATACCTTTAATTACAACCAGGAACCCTTTACATTTCCTCTGTGTTGTAAGGGATTTTTCTACATTCTAGTCTGAATTCCACCCAGGAACATTAGCCTAATTTACATACAACTGACCTTGCCCAAACCTGTATTAATAATAATAATAAAAAAGGCTTAGAATGCAGAGTCAAGCACTTGTAAGTCCCAGGATCAAAGTCATCTATGAAACTTTAAATCTCCCCTTTCCTAATTCCAGGTGACCTTTGCTTTGTTCGGCATACAGAGTTCCTACTGAATAAATAGTGGGTCAGTATGTCTTCTAGTCCTTGTTCTGCTATTTACTGAGTGCTGCTGAAACCTTGCATCAACAAATTAAAAAAAATATCCTCCTAGTGCTTTTGTGTTGATTTACAGTTTGTTTGTCAGGTATTTAGCATGGCACCTCTGCAAGGTGGGGCAGTGTTGGCCCCTGTGTGAATATGAACCAGGGCATAGCTTGAAAGTAAGTACGAATGTTGTCGATCCAGTTTGAAAGGACTAAGATCCAGTTTTGCAAATCAATGTGTCTTCTGTGACACGCTGGATGTTCAGACTGCGTTTTCTGTTACCCATCTGAGTGTTCACCTTGTCTGCAAATCAAAGCCCAGGTGTCTCTGCTTGAATTCACAACCTTCTCTGCTGAATGAGGTGGAACTTGTCTTTAGTACGTAGAAGTTGTATCGGAAGCTGTATGTCTAAGGGAGCTAAGCAAAACTTCTATGTGCAGTTCTCACTTTGCCATTTTTACTCTTGAAGAGCTTGATTTTTATGACCCTAACGATTTCTTTTGACATAGTTTCTTAGAAAAAAAAATACCTTTGAGAATTCCATTACCTCTAAATGTGTGTGTACTGTATATGTAAAATTATTTATTAAATATTATATGTATACATATGTACACTCGTTGACTTCATATGTACACTCTTTGTCTTCTCAGAGGAACAGCTGCATGGAAGGACACACTGAGTTCTTACTGTCTTGAGATGACTCAGGGTTTGCTCAAGAGAGGGCAAGATACTCTGTGGATCACACATGCAAAGTCCACTCAGCCTGAAGGAGCTGTGAGGATGTAAGGCATAGAGCTGAGAAATTAGCCATGAAATTCTAGTGGGTTTTTAACAGAGCAAATATTTTCAGAGGCTGAAAATGTGGCCAGATTTGAATAGTTTAATGTGATGGCAACAGGAGTTTCCTTCTGTGTGATTTGTCCCTCTGCTAAAAATGCAGGTCTCTGCTTCTGAACATGAAAGTACTAGGTAAGACTGCCCCAAATGTTAACATGCACAAAACAGATTTTCACCAGACTGTGTTCCAAAACCATGACTCAGCTGCTTTACTCAAGACAAAAAAAAACCCCACAAACCAACAAACATCATAATTTACATGTCCCATTTGGAAAATTTCAGTTGTTACACTGAGAGAGAGATTTATTTGCAAGGAAAAACTGGGCCTTGAATAGAAAATGCTAAATATGCATCAGTAAGGCTAGACAGAAATCTTTTAGGTTGTATTTGAATATTCCAGTAGCATGCAAAAGCTGCAAATATTCCAGATTTCATTCTACTTTCTTTTCAGGAAATAAAAGACGTCCAGTTATCTGTCCTGCAAGCTTCTGAGAGATTCTGTTTCCTTTTGAATTCAGCTTGGATTCAAGCTGCTCAGCACAGCAGTGAATTGTGCCGGTAGACAGCCTGGAGTTCTTACTGGTGTGCTGGACTTTCCACACGACGTTCATAGTTCTGCTGGCCTCAGGCTGGTCAGGCCATCATTTTCAACCTTAGCTCCTCCAAACATTTATTAAACATGGATGTGTTGAAGCATGACCTTTTCTCGGCCTTTTTCCTCTGATCTCACACAACTCTTCCCCAGCCATCCAAAAATCTGTTTTCTTTGTATGTAGTACTTCAGGTGATTTGCTTTCGTGGCATATCTACATCTCCAGAGAAAAATAGAAATTAACATAAATTAATTAATTGATTTTTACATTCTCCCCCTCTGTCACTTCTTTGCCTTCCCTTTGAATTGGGAATGCGGCGTAAAGGGCTAATTCTGTAAAGTCTGGCATTTCCCAGTACTCTTTTATTTCAAAGAGTGTATAACATTTTGCAGGACCTTCACACGGGTCTGAATTCAGCCATTAGATTACTGAATATTCTTCAAAAGATAACGGGGAAAAATCTCATTACTTCAAACTCTTTTGAATGAGGCAGTAGGAGATATACCACATGAAGCAATCATGCATTATTATTTAAATACCCTAAGATGGATCCTCTTTTTCTCTAATAGCATCTTTGACCTCCCTTCTTCCTGTAGTCAAGCCACAAAAAAATTGCATTTTGTACCATACATTCGTACATGGTGCTGTCATTTGGTTATTTCTTTTCCAAGTGAAAACCACTTTTTTCCCCCCACTTTCTAAAAGTAAATTGAGCTTCTAGGAACTTAATGTACAAACTTCACTGTTACATCCTGCAAAATGTAGATTGGTTAATGGAACTAGAAAAGAATGACTTTTTTTTTTTTTAAATTATGACCAAACTTATGTAATTTTAGATAGTCATTTCTGGTCCAGTGAATGCAGGGAACTAAATCCAGTGTGAATGCCAGAAGCAACAATTACAGTCCCTTTTTTCCTAATTAAATTCTTTGATAGGTTCAAATTCAGAAGGCCAAGTACTCAGTTTTCAAAATTCAGATCCCTGGGTTGTTAAAATGGTGACCTAATGTAAATACTACAAGTATATTTATGATGGTCATGCCAACTGAGTAGTGTGATGTGCTATAGAGTTGAATTCTTTCCTTTAGGAAAATGAAAGAGCTGGGATTGATTATTTTTTTTTGTTTGGTTGGTTTTCTTTCTCTTGTCCTGTCTTGTCTCTTTTTTTCTTTCTTTTTTTTTTCTTTTCTCTTTTTTTTCTTTCTTTTTTTTTTTTCCTTCCCCCCCCCCTTTTTTTTTTTCCATCTTTGAACTGGTGAATAGTGAGCACTTTCCTCTAGAGGAAAGACTGGCAAATTTCTATCATTTTGGTGGAGTTTTGAAAAATTATGTGTGAATGAAAAATTTCCCATTGTGTTGGGAAATATTTCTGTAAGCTTACCCATCCTGGCTCTTTCCACCTTCACTGGGTGCAAAATAATTAGTTGATAGAAATATTCCATGGGAAAAATATTTTAAAGCCAGATGATTGGTGTTTGGCCACAAACAGAAAATTAAACCTCGGTAACTCATGGAAAGCTACTGTATGTGTTGCAGAGATTAGAGGGAATAGTGGTACGTGTGAAGCATCACTGTATGGTGGTTTTTCAGCTGATTTGTATTGGAAGACTGCCGTGTGTAAACACCACAGTCTGATATGAATGCTCTCTGTGTTACCAGTATAAAGAACACTTTGACGTGATGATGCCAACCAACCCGCCTGCTGTACTAGATACAGGAACGCGGGGTGTCAAACGAAGCCCAGGAAACAGCCTAGAGAGACTGGTTGCTTGCTAGTTTTAATTAGCTGTTCTCTCTCTCCCCTTTCTCATGCAGGATTTTCATCCTTCAAATGCATTTAAAAAATTCATAATGTTTACTGCTTGTTCCCATTGCAGGCCATTCGTTTTTTTTTTATAATACATTTTTATAGTCTTGCTGCAAAAAAACCAAACCCCAACACATTCTGTCTTAAATCTCTTACTGCCTTGGTCTGCCTTAGTCCAAGCTGCTTGGTCATTTCTTATATATGTCACAGGAGGTCACATATCTTTTGTAGTCTTTTCCTTCTCCCTTTAGAACTTCTGCATGCCTCAAAGAATTTGGCTTCTTTATTTCTTCTTGAAGAATATCAGCCTTATTTCTCTACTAAATCACTAGGTCACTCAATTCAGTAAATAAGTTGTTTTCCCTGTATTATACCATTTCTATTTCTATACGTTCTTTCTACACAAATAGAATCATAGAATCTTAGAATAGTTTCAGCTGGAAGAGACTTGCAAGATCATCAATTCCAACCTTATTCCCAGCCATATCAAAAACCACTAAACCATGGCCCTCAGCAAATGTGGCAGTTCAGATTTGTCAATACGAAAAAATAAGGATTCTTCTAAAATCCTTTTAAAAAGGGAAATTGTGTGACATACCTTGACAATTCTTTCACATTTAAAAGTCTGTCTCTATATTCTTAACGAAATCATGGTAGAACTTGTGCTTTTAGCGTGTATTCCCTGAAACCAAAGAGATTTTAATGTAGATGTAGACTATTCTCCAGTATTTTTTTGAGGTTCCACAACAGCTGTCACTGCGCATCAACTTCTACCTGCCTTGTTTCACCTCCCTAAAGCTATCTTGAGAGTTGGTTAATGACAGGTGACGTTTCTTACTCACTTTGCTTGAATTTCTGGGCAGGGCACGTTTACACCCTTGTGTGTTGTGTGCACCTGCCTGTGTGTGTGATGTGTGCTTTTGTGCAAGGTGATCTCTGTGTTCCTGAGCACTTCTTCCCATGACGTCGTTTTGGTGCACACGACAAGCTTTTTGTTCCTTCATATCTTAAGAATTGTTCTTGCAGTGCAGTAATAGCTACAGACCTAAGCTGAGAATGAGCCTGCACGGTGCTGGATGCTGCATCACCTTATACCAAGAGTTAGTGGGTTTAGCTTGCAAATTCTTTAAGATTAAAATGTCAGCTGTAGAAGAGGCTGTATTTAGTATTATCATCCTCTTTTTATGAATGAGAGGAACCGAAGCATTCAGACAAGTGAGTGACTTGCCCAAGGTCAGAAAGGAAAGTGGAGCTGCTGCCTCACGTCCCTAGCAGCAGTGTCAGCGGCCTGAAAGCACACTCAGCCTTCATCTGAGTTCTCAAGTGTGGTTCCTTGCTGCTTCAGGCACTTTTCCTAAATAAAAATGTTGTGGGTTTATTTATTATTTCCCAGTTTGTTTTGGAGAAGTAAACAGACAGTAAAATTAAAGAAAGAAGATGGAATGCAAATGATTTTCTGTGAAATGAGAATGTGGTAGAAGCAGATGGAAATATAAAAACATTCTGGCTTTGATTTCATGATGATCTATAACCTCTTTAAGAGTTTTAGAAGGTTATGAAATGTAAGCATACAAAAAAGAGTACTCAATTCTGCAGTTAGAAAGGATTGAAGTTTTAGCTAATTTCAGAAGAAATACTTTATGGGGGTAGACTCGTTTTTAGCAAAAGAAGAATATCTGAGTATATATTTTTAAAATGCACTTCCACTTCCAAAATGGTATTTTTTCCTAGTCATATAATACCTGTGAGGTGGGCAAAACAGGCCCTTTTCTGGTCCAACATTTCCATGTTGATAGACAACATGAATAAGAGTTTGACTCAGTCAGTGCCCTTGATAGCCCAGCCTGTCATCTTTTCTGTCTCTCTTCCCCCACCTCTTTATAGCTTCATTTAGGATTCCTTGATAGTAAGAAATCAGTCTACACACTGTTCCTTTTAATGTTTGTTTTTTTTCCTCTGTCCCAATTAGTTTGTAAATTGAAGTCTCTTGTTACTGCTAATGTGCTCATTTAATCATTTCAATTTCTCTTATAATTTCTGTGTATTTTGGGAGAATCAGGCAGTTCATAGTAATTCATATTAGCAACATGATCTACTTATTCACCTGAAAAAATTCAGCCTTAAAATAATTTACCTCTCTAAAAGTTATTTAGAAGTGTAACTGAGATAAGTGCTCGATTCTGATTCAGTTACATTCAATAAACAGCTATTTATGCAAATTCAGTTAACCTTACAGTTCAGACATTCAATTAATAACAAGATTGATACGTGAACAATTCACGTGCGTCGTCATTAGATTTGAAAATGCCTTACAGAGAGGGCTGTAACAAATTCCTTTTTATGGGGGGGGGGAAGGAGAGGATTGCAGGACTGAGGTGATTTATTCGGTAAATCAACCTACGAGCCACTGGCAGAACTGGGAGTAGGCACGTACTGAGCCTTGCCAAGCCCCACCAGTTGTTCTGGTAGAGACAACGAGCTAAATTCAGCTGAAATTGTGCCACAAATAATTACTTACGTAATGCTCAGGATACTCCAGACAATTATATGTGGTGAATATAAAATATATTATGTCATGTTATATATGTAATGAGTATTTAAGAGCTGGAATTACTCATGCATATGTTATGAAATCGTATGTATCACATGAGCATATATCACATTTTATATCACATTATCCATAGGTATATATCACATTATCCATAGGTATATATCACATTATCCATAGGTATATATCACATTAAGGATATTTTTTGAAACTGAGGATATTCATGCTTTTACTTTAATAGTTTACATAACATGCTTTTTAATTTTTCCTTTAATTTCAAAAACTATTTTTTGAGGGTCTAGACATGTCCTTTGTAGGAAAAAATACTCATGGAATGAGTTCCCAAGGATTTCATAGGAGTTCTTTATCTCAAAACTCTTGGTAGAGCCATGGATTTTGTCAGCTTGTGGAGCCAGTTTGAGTGTCAGAGAACCAGTGTCAAACTGCAGCTTCCACTGAATTATAGAGAAACTGTTAAGTGCAGTATCAATGCAATTAGAACTGGGTGAGAAAATATGTTTTCATCATAAATCAAGTGATATTTCAGGTGAAACAGAATAAATGTACAGGCAGAAGGTTGTAATTGAGTCACGTTCCAAAAATATTAAAAAGCTGTAAAGTGAGTAATTGTTTCCTCTTGTGAGTTCCTTTCCAGCATTAAGAGAACACGTGTAATATTGATGTATCACACCAGTCACCTGGAATGCTCTTTACTGCTGGAGTAAACACAGCCACTTTAATATTTTTGAAGGCTTCTCTGTGTTGTAAGAAGCATCGTGGGAGCTTATTAAATTCATTAGAATACTGAAGAAATGGTAACAGCAGTTCTAAGTACTTCTTTCCTACAAAACAAGTTTTGTTACTTTGCGAGGGAAAAGTATAGGCAGTGAGCACTGGAAAGAGACTCCTGCCCAATGGGATGAGGAGAAAAAAGCCAGGAGCCTCTATTACTGTTTCAGTTGCAGAAGCTTTTGGGAACCTTTTGAGTTTAGAGAGTCTCTGTGTTTTCACTCTTGAAGCTTCATTTTTTCACATCATATGAAAAAATATCTAGCAAGAGATAAAACACTAAAGTTCTGGTAACAAGGTGCAGCTTTCACGTATCTCATCAGAGAAAATGTTGGGGCGTCTGAGGCATCTCTTGATCTGACAAGTTGGATTCTATACAAACAAAATATATACCTTAAAGAACTGTGTATCTCTCCTCCACCAAGTGTACTGTCTGATGCTTCTTGTCTTCAGACAGTGCTAATCCCAAGAGTTATACTGGTCCAGAGCACCGGCTTATTTTATTCAGCAGTCAGGGCTCAGGATGGAAGCCTGATCATGTGGATGCTCAAGAAAGCCTTCAGAGAAGAGAAAGGACCTCCTGGAATCAGCCTGAAGGTGAGAAGCCAGATTAAGATTTGAGCCAAGGCCATTTAAAAATTGTTGTCATTGAGAGTGGCCTAGAGGTGAGGATTATTGTTAAAACAAGGAAGAGTCAGTGTAATACACTGAATATAGAGTAATAACAATAGCTGAATACTTGAGCAGGAGCAGTAGAGAAACAGAGCACAGTCAGCATGAGACAGAGGTTTACTGGTTCATGAAGAAGCTTACACATCATGGTTACCTACATCTGCAGAGGGCAGGATTTTGACCCGCTGATATTTTCTTTAGTTCATCATCCAATTTCTGAGCTGCTCTTGTGGCTCTTAAAGTAGTTGTGGCTCTTAAAGTAGAAGTGGCTGCAGCTCAGAGCCCTCCCAACTACCCATTTTGTCTTTGGGTACCCAGGATTTCCAGCCCTTGCAAGGGATTTCCAAGTAGCTAATAACACAAACTTCATTTATTTTTTTTTTATTTTTTTTCCCTTTTTTGTTGTTTGACTTGAAATTTTTGTGACTCTTGCAAGAAATTATGAAGCAGAGTAAGATCTGTCCTGTTGTGCCTAACTAGAAAGGAAATCTTTCTCATCCAGTCATCCTTTACATAAATGTCTTGAGTCCTTGTCGGAATGATGCATTCCCAAACGGCACCAGTACTAATGTGGATATTGAATTCTGAATAGATTTTTATGACGTGTATATCAGAGTTTTCAAGATCACTAGAGAAAGGATTTCTACCAACTGCAATCTGGTGAAAAGCATGCAATGCCCAAAACAGCTGTTGATTTCAGATGCTGTTGCAGTTACAGGTACTAGAAAAAACAAAACAGGTAAAGCAAAATGCTTCCTTCGTTTCATCGTGTACATGCTCATGATATTTAAATAGCAATGATTAACCCTGAAAATAAAGACCTTTCAGAATTGAAAAATTTTAATAATCCTTTGGCGAGATCTAATATAATCATTGATTTTAGCTGACTGCAGAAGAATTTTCTGAGCAGTTATGACAGTAGATTTACAAGTCTCTGTGACAGAGCTAAAACAAAGAGTTCCTGGTAGTGCAGAGGCTTTTATTTCTTTGCAAAATGGCACAGGACAAATTGAAAGATGCCTTTGCAGTAAGACGTTTTGTTCTTTGATTTCAGCTTTGATGCTCTTCAAACATGCAGCATTAGCACCTTCATTTAGATGTTCCCGGACTGAAGAGAAAATAAATGAATTCCGAGGGGTCATATGAAAGGGGATAGAGCCATGTGAGAGAAGGATGAATTCATTATTTATTCTCAGTTTGGCTTCGTGAACATTGAAATGGTAGTGTGCTTGAAAGAGAGGTTCTTCTAGTGGAAATCAGTGTTAAAATGACACAACATATTAGTTACTAATGGAACGTAGTCTTAGGATGCATTAACAGAGGAAGTTCTGTTGATAAAAGGCAGAAAGTTTTCTGGGTGGATTTGTTCTTTCTTTTCTCTGTGCCTCAGTTTTCTTATCTGTAAAATGGGGATCCCATGCATAAGCTGTTTTTTGATCTTCTTGAGTAATGTGCTATAAAAATGCAAATTTTTATATATATTTTTTTTTTTCAGTTATGGGTTTAAAATTCCTTAAAGCGGTCATAAAGATATCCATTTTAATTTCCCTTTGACTTTTAATTCAAAGCAAAATAGTCATTCATGAGATGGTAGTATATGAGGTCAGTTAAGTTCCCTTTATAGGCTGCATAATTCATTTCTAGAATAGCTGAGTCAACCATTTATAAGAGTCTTTAAAGTTCTTAATAATAAGCCAGAAAGCCAGTCTTCAGAAAGGTCAAGAAGACCAAAACATCTTTCTCCAAGTAGTAGCTGCTCTTGATAAATCTCTTTTCATTTGTAATTTATTGTTTGCACTCGGTGTGCCTCTACAATTCCAAGCCTTCTCATATGCTCAGAATAAGTTGGGTTCTTTTTTCTTCAGGCTGCCAACCCAAGTGCCAATGTTATATTCGAGTAATAAAGGAATGGGGACAATCTGGTTTGATCACGTGAATCCCATGAATATCTGCAGAACAAGTGAACTGTCACCACTAGATCTGTCTGTAACAATAAGTAAGTGATGGACAATATCACTTCCCTCTGATTACTGTCTGTGGGATACTGGGCTTGACAGAGCAGCAGCCCAGCATAGCACCAGTAACGTTCCCCTCTCAAAGCTGACCTATACTGTCAGTTGCCATGCACGGGTTTAAGAAGACATACCAGAATCCATACGGTGCTGTACTGCTATAGTGTAGAGAGTAGTGCTCTGGACCTCATATGTTATACAGTATTATTTGATTTTATATTTTACTTAACAATGTCAGCACAGAAAAAATAATAGCAAAGTAATACCTGTGGAGATATTATTTTATATTAGTATAAATGAATATTCTCAATCAGGCATAATAGTTCCATTTATTTGAGAGATTAAGATTTATTACTTTTTTTTTTTTTTGGTCATTTAAGTAAATAAATAATATTCTGTGTGGGTTATAATCTTCTATGAAACACTTGTTTATTTTCTTTCTTTCTAGCAATTAATGAACTCATTAAGTAAAATTCTGTACTTAAATAACATTAAAATAGTGACAAAAATTAAAGTCGTAGCAGTGTGAAATAAAAGTCCAGCCTTCCAAGATAAATTTCAGTGTCCTAATTTTGATTGTTTCTCTTGCAATCTAAATGCTGAACGTATTTTTGTAACAAATACACTTGTGGTTTTCCAATGGGATTTAAATTTTTTAGTATATGAAGTTACTGAGAAAAGAAAATACACTGTAACTCTCATTCTTCTTGCTCCTCTGCTGACACAAACAGCTACACAAACTCTATGTTGTTTTATCAGCACACATTTCAGAAGCGAAACGCGATGGGTGGTGGTGTTCTGGTAAGATAATCATCCCCCGAGGTGTGCTGAGACACAATGTGGCTGATTACCTCTAATCCTGTTGGGATGTAATTATTTCATGGTAACAATATTCTTGGAACTGTCTTATTGCTGTTATCAAATTTCTTTCAGCTTTATATCTAAACACATTAAACAATGACTTTGTCAACTTTGAGGTCTGTTGAGATTAACCCATCTTTTCACTATGTTTAACTGGCAGTTGGAATGATTTTTTTTTTTTTTTTTCCTCAAGTTTGGTTTCAATTGCCTTGTAAGATTCCAACTGATTTGCAGGCAGAACAGTAGAAGGTTCTGATCCATCCAAATGAAGCCGTAAAGCACAAAGAGTTTTAAAAAATGCATTAAAATTAGAAAAGCAGTCTGGTTGGCTGGCAGAGATTCCAAGAAAATTAAGAATAAGTCTGCACTGAAGTCACATCAGGTCTGCAAGCCTCTGATTTTCAGTACAGAGTAAGACAGAAGAATGAGTCTGAACTACAGAAGTTCACCAAGATAGGCAGCGTGGAGGTCCTAGCAAGGCCTTGTTGATGGGTTCAAGAGAAAATGCAGCTCCATGCAGGCCAGTTTATTTTGGTCTTTGGTGGGTTTTGCAGTCCCTACTGAGCTTCTTGGTACTGGACCAGCCAGCAAGAATTTACAAGAGAGCTGGATAAAAGCTGGTTTGTGTGCCTTGGCTGCAAGGTAGACATGGCATCGCCTCCTCTTTGTATAAATTCTTGCTAGGTGTTCAGACTTCTGTAGTTGCCTGATCAAAGTCTGAGGCGTTCAAGCTTTTCCACTGTCCTTCAGATCTGTGTCTCGGGTCAGCACGGTGACACACAGAGAGAAAGTGCAGGAGGATGGGGGAAGATGGCAGTCTCAATGCTGGTGTCCACTTCTGCAGTGTTGATTTTTCCTGGCTCGTGAAAGGCAGTCCTGATCTCTTCAGCCAAACTGGTTACCTGAAGGAAAGCTGCTCAAATAGTGGGTACTTCCAGATTAGCTCACTAACTTAATTGGGAAAAGTGACACACAGTAGAAATTTGGAGTAAATGTTCCGTTTGCTATCTTCAGTCTTCATCTGTCATCAAATCAAGATACTAATTCAAGGGATATTTGATTTTTATATCTGATTTATGTCATCAGAAGGTGTACTTGGACCACAGAGCAGACATTTCACGGTTGCGCTTTTGTGCTTGAAGGCTTGCAAGAGCATGCCATGGCTCTCCTCCAGCATGTGTGCCTGCCTTTCCTGCCCAGGGAAATCAAGACAGAGGAAGAGCAGAGCTCTAAACCCAACACTGAACTGAAAAGGGGGGTTGAGGAGCTGGAAGCATTCCCTGTCTTAGATATCAGCCAAAGACACTACAGCTCTGAAGTCTGTCTTGGTAGTGAGTAAAACTGAAAAATGGATCTAGGACTTCAAATGGCTGGAGCTGAATTTTGCATTTTGGTGTAAGAGAGGGAGAAGAGCAAGAAATTTGACAGTGGAAAAAGGCATATTGTTAAGTCATTGCATTTTGAAGCTATTGAGCTCTTCCTGGAGATGAAGAATTATTCTGCTCAATCCTCTGAGCCTTATTAACTTGAACAAGGATCAAGAGTTGAAGAGTCCCTTTGGGTCAGAAGAACTTATAGAATGGAACAGAAAGATCCTGAACTGAAAATCCCTGGAAACAGTTATGGGGGGAAAGGTTAGAGTAAGATTCATGCCTTTTTGTTGCATGAATTTATGAAAGAAAGACTCCAGGAAACTGAAAAAGTTGAACCACTGTTTATATGCTGCATCCAAAGCAGAGTAGAGTATTTTTACGGCACGGTAGCAGAAATTCAAATGATTTACTTATAATTAGTGCATATGTGAATGTTGGCTTTTAGGGATGATCTTATTATAAAGAAAGGAGGAAAGGATGAGCTAGATGTAATGCTTTCTGGACTTCTGCCTGCTCCACAAATCGTTCTCCTCTGGGCTTTCTCAGCAGAACTTCTTTGTTTTCTACTGAGTGGTGTACTCAAAGATGAGTTGCATTCATTTATTTTCTAAAGTAGGGCTTGTTTGCACTCTATTTAGAATAGATTTCTGTCTTATTATACTAATGCACGTTCAGTCCTAATCTAATAATCTGGTATGGATTACAAAGTGCTAACAGAGCTGTTATCTCCCACGGATGAGTTTCTCTCAGTGAAGGTGACAATTTCCAAAGGGGATAAGCAAGATTCCAGAGTATGTATGTGAATAATAAATTAAGATACAGGTAGGAGGGAAAATGATAATTGAGTAGCTCAAAACTGCTGTGATGTAAAGTGGATTTTAATTGATAGAGATTTGCAAGGTACACGACCACTGGGCAAGTTAGCAGTGTTGAACTAAGGGGACAGAATACTTTTAAAAATTGTTTTTGCAAGACAGGAGGTGTCAGTTTAAATGAATTCAACTCAAGTTCCATCTGGTGCAGTTACATTCCGCCTGCCTGAATTCTCTTTGGATTTGAACTGTAATATGATTTTATTTTTTAAATTTTTAAAAAATCCTCACATACAACTTCGACATAAAATCATTTGAAGTTTTGAACCGAGTCATTGCAGATGGTTCTTAGACCATATTCTGGCCTTGATGAAAGCCATTGTTGTGATAAAATCGATGATGAATTATTCAAAGGAACGCACATCAAGTCCAAAATCACAACTCTTGATGGTAACAGTAGGACTTCTTCATATTGAGAAGTTTACCTTTTGTTTTGCACATGGGTTTTGGTTTGTGTCATTAAGATAGCAGGTCTTCTATGACCAAATTAATTCTGCTTTGATCTGTGAAAATTCTGAGATATGAGACCTTGATCTAATATTTGTGTTTTACTTTGGTGAGTTTGCTGGGTTACTGAAGGAAGAGTCTGATCAGGTTTAAATGCTGCAACAGCAAACATTTGAGTAATATAGAGAGAGTATTTAATAGGAATATCCCTATCAGGAGTTTAAGTTCCAGTAAGTGCATGTTTGAGTCAATGATAAGAAAGGAGAAAGAGTGATCAGTTATCGTGGCTATGATGTGATACTGTGTGTCTGCTGCCTGCCTTGAAGGGAGACAAGGCTTTGTTTGCCTGAAGTGTAAGTTTGTACTTCTAATGGAGGAAATGGCTGGTGGTCCTGACAAATAGGTTACTGTTTCCAAGCACCAAAGCTACTGAGGATTTCTTGGATCCACAGACATCATCCGTATAAAAGCAGATCCTGTGGAAGTGGGGGAAGGAGTGAAATCAAGGAGAAAAATAAATCAGGAGGGGAGCAAAGGAAATGTGATTACTAAAAACATATCTGCTTCAGAAACAGAAAAGTCTGAAGGGAGCCTTCATAGCTGAAAATGTCACATTGTCCCGGAGTTTAGAAAAGAGGGGGAACATTCTGCAGAAAGTAAGCACAGAATTTATATGCAAGAAACAAAGTGAAGGATCATCAAAGGCAACAGAAGACTCTTTCGGTAGGGATTTGGCCTGGTGGAAATTGCACTTCACCAAACTCAATTACAGGGATTTGGGAAAGACACAGAGGGCAATACCTATTTGTCCTGATAACTTACTCAAAAATCCTTCCTGTCCTTTCAGGAGGAGAAGAAAGACAGAAGAAACTAGTGTGGGTGAATGCTCCTTAACAGGACCTGCCTCCTGATTTGGTTGTGCTTTATAGCAGATTTTGTACCCGTTTGCCTAGTTAAATTTGCATGTGTGTTTTGCTGTGACACATCAAGCAAAGCAGCTTGCTTGCGAGGATGAACTGCATTAGCAAATGGACATTTTGAAGATGTGCTGCAGCTCTAGTTTCAGTATGGGAAAGTTGTAGTGGAAGGGCAGCGTCTCCTCCTTTGTAGTAAGTAGGGAACATCCTCACTCTTGCAAGAACTCAGAGAATTCCATCCCTCCTCCTGTCTTTCTTGATTGTGATCAGCAGGGACTTAGAGCTCAGGAGAATATTCTTTGAATTTTAGAAAAAGCTGAATGAAGGCTGTACCTCTTGCAAATAAAGAGGAAAAAAAAATTAATAATTTATAAATTGCCAAAACCCAAATCTCGTTTCTTCAGAAGTTATGAATTCAAATGTTTAAATGCACGTGACAGAATTTACCCTTTCCTTGGGTTTTCAGCACCAGAGTGTGAGACTTTGCTGGAGATTCTGATGACTGCTTTTGCAACTAGTACCTCATTTGGCCTAACTGAAAAGCAAAGGCTTTTCATTTCTGTTATTTATGATGGAGATAGCCCACTGAAACCTTGGTCTAGGTAGGCTAAAATCCTTTTCATTTTCATTCAAAAAATGCAGTTTTCCTTATAAAATGGACAAAATCTAATATCTGAATTGCTTAATATAGATTGGTAATGGGTGCTTTCTTAATGCTAGATAATCCCTGAGATGTTCAGAGTGCTATTTTTAAGGCAGGAAGACACAGTGCCTGCTTTGGAGAGTTTATAATCTTTGAGCAAGAGTGTTACTATGGTTTAAATCCTGTCAGGGGCTGGAGGAATCCCTGCTCAGACCCTGCCTCTAGAACCTTCCTATTAAACTTACTCCTGAGAGTTTCTTCTTACAAATAAAAATAATTGCCTGTTATACGAGCGAGTTGAACAGATGCGTATTTCCCAAGTACCCTGGTGGTGCAGGTGTCCTGAAGACTAACGTGTGGCTCTTGTGGGAGCAGTAGTGGAGCTGCCTGGCAAGGATGTTGTGTGATACCTGCAGGAAAACGATGGCTTGGTGGCCTGGTGCATCAGCGGAGGAAGGAGGTGAGCTGGCAGGGGCTGCTGGACTTGACATTACTTAGCTGCCCTTGGATGTAGCAGTAGAGCAAGACTCTTTGTAGGCCAGCCAGCAGTGGAGTAATTGATCACCCTTTCATCACCCCTTGGAGAATTGTTGTCATCTCCTGTCTGTAATCCATTACCATTCCTTTTTGAGTAACCTTTGGCATCCTGGTCGGTATGGCTGACATGTTGTGGTTCTCATCCTATCAAAATTGTAGTACTCTCTGAGGGCTGTCTACTCTTATTTTGAGAGTATAAACTGGAGATAAAGGGTGAAGGAGAAAGGCACAATTTTACCTGTGCCTTGCATGCTTTTTCACCAAGTTACTGTAATTATTATTAACCAACCTTCAATTACCTGATTGATACAACATTCTGTGCGCGCAGTACCTCGCAGTCAGAAAGAACCTGGTCTTTGCAAGCTGTGCCTTTGAATCAATATTTTGACAAGCAAACCTCAGATCTTTAACCATCTTGCTGATGTCTAAATAGGCTACCACTAATGCTGGATGAAAAGCATGTGGACTATGTGCCCTGCAGAAAGAGGGGCATCCTGCTGGCCTCGGCGTCAGCTGCCGTAGAGTCTCCAAGGTGGAGAGCAGTGTACATACTCATATCAAAGCATGCTGCTGCATAGACAGATAGTCAAGGCAAGGATAATTAGGAGTTAGGTAGCTGAAATACAACTCCCAAATGCCCCTTCTTAATTTTACAGTAGTTTTAGAGGGGACCCCAACTGAACTCCAAGCTGTTTAGTTGAGTTGGTGATTGGCTTTAGTCTATTAATAAATCAAATGTGGACTCATTACTCACCTCTTACTCTTAATCTCTGGCTTCAAAACAAGAATCTTCCAAACCAAAGTGAGAGTGTGATCTTTAAAATGAGCTCCTTTTCTAATCTCTGATGCCCTTTGATTCTTCTCAAGGTAATGAGTCAGCTCACCTGACTCATCATCGTCTTTGCCCTTTTATATCTTTGTTTATGCTATTATCAAACCTCATTTTCTATTCTTTTTTCTCCCCCCCCCCAAGCTTCTGACATCTTTTCCCCAATTCCTTCCTTGACTGTTTCCATGAGACAGGCAATCAGGATCCTTAATCAGCCCTGGTGCACTAGGGTTGCACCACATCCTGCTTGAGGCTGGGGGCCTGGACCACAGAGGATGCTCTGGGTCCCCCCTGCACCCTGTCCTCGGGTTGAGTTGAGTACCCCAGGAAGATCTCAGCAGTGAGACTTACTTTATATCAGATATGAATTGAGGATCAGATCCTTAGGTGGAGTAAAACAAAATGCTGTTGTGATGGCTGGAAGGGAGAGGCACTGATTCACCACAGCAGAAGATGTGGGCTGCTACGGTCTGTGTTCTGTTTGGGCTGTTGTCTTTCCAGGCACCTAGCAATGTCAGTGCTTTATTACTTAGAGAGAACACTAGCAAAGCATATATATATATATATATATATAAAGAAAAGAAAAAGTACCACTGCACTGCAAATTCAGTGTTCAAAGCCAGTATAAGATAAATGAGTAGCAGAGCAGAAGGGCTGCAAAAGTATTGCCAGTGACATCCCAGTGAAAAGAGAGACCGAGTCAAGAAATGAATGTCTGTACCCCAAACAGTGATTGTAAAAGCATTTTTGATCCCTAACATTAGTTACAGCAAATTGTTCCATTCCTGTAGCACATACAAGACACAAAAATTACTTTATTTCTGTTCATTTCTGAACTGGGTAGAAATGTAAACTGGAAAGCTAGAGCTGCTTTGCTTTTTTTGCAGACTGAACTGAGTGCTTTTTTTCTGTCAGGCACTGTCCAGTTCTCTCTAAGTGGAGGAAGCAAAGAAAGTATCTTTCCATTTATGTGCAGTGTTCTTAGCTGAATTTCTTGGATTTTTTTTTTTTTTCCCCTGTGGAACTGTAATCTTTCTTCTGCTACTGCTATTTGCAAATTATTTCTTCACAAGGAAAATGTGACGGAGCATTTGGTTAGGCTGTCTTTGTAGCTTTAACTCTCTGCAGGTTCTGGATAGTACTGACTGCATCTCACTTTTTTTCTCTTTCTGTTAATTTTAATGACTTTCTCCTAGAGATGGAACGGTTACAGATATTACAGGTACTGTAATCCTCAATAATTAGAAGCCCAAGGAAGGAGACACCAGTTTTGAACTGGTTTTTAGGGGTGTGTCAGCATGGGTGCTGGCAAAGGCACCGTTTGCACCAGTGTCTTTTGGGGTACTGGTGTATCCCAGTGGAGAAGCTGGAGGGGCAAGTGCAGACTCTGGGTCTTCAGCCCCTGGAGCTGCCATCTATTTATTTTTGAGTACCATTGTGATCAAAACAGTGCAAAGAGTTGTCTGCCAGAAAGTCGGGAGTCGCGTATTGTTTTGAATGTTCTCAAGTAAAGGAACTTGTGCCCCAAATATCTGGGACGGTTCTAAAAATGTCATCTTTGAACAAATGCTTTGAGGACCCGGACCGCTGTAGGTATGTTAGCTGACAATATACATTTTGTTGCCTTTTACAATAATGATAGCTGAAAATGTCACTGCCATTACATAGTACATTTTATGCTGTTTGTTTAATGCCCTTAAGCATCCTGTCCTGCTAAACAATACTGCAAATTACTGGACCTGGGTAATCTTCCCTTAGTGGTTTGATATTTGTGTTTTTAATTGTCAAACCAATTACCCAGGCTTTCTGCTCGAGATGCTAATATTGTTTTGTGCTTAGCCAGGGGGAAAAATACCAACCATCTTCTAGGAGATCATCTTTTAAAATATAGGAATCTAAAAATACATATTTAAAACTCTGGGAAAATGTAGAAATACTGGGTTTATTTGGGAACCATTGTGTTCTTCCATCAGAACAGAATTAATGTTGTTGCTTTCTGGAAATCTCAGCTCAGTTCAAGTTGGTAAGGGAATATTGTGAAGTAACTTGTAAAAACTTTGATGAATTTAGCAGCCTGCGTGGACAATCTTTCTTGAGTTTCTTATAAACAGGGTCAGTGTGGGTTTACACAGGGTCGACGTGATCTCTTTTGTGCTGGGCTGTGAGGTCTTTTGGCAGACTTTGCCTCGTGCTTAAAGACTGATTCCTCAGGCCGTGTGCTGTTTTAAAGAGTCACTGTAAATGTGAACATTTCTACTGATTGCAGAGAAGTGCCTCTGATCACAAATTGAACCTTGCCAAAGGACTGGAAGGACAGGAGAGTGGAAAGCTTGGGGAACGGGAGCCAGTTCTTTAAATCAGAGCTGCGTGGTGGGGGTTTCTCCCCCCTCCCTGAGCTTTAAATTACTTCAGAAGCCAGAAACCTCCTCTGGAAAATTTTACTGTATTGTCTTGAATCTGAAAAGGAAAGCTGCATTCTGTTTGTGGTGGACGAAAGGTGCTGGGAGAAGATGACACACTGATTTACATCCCAGATCCACATCTGGTTCTGGGCAAACCCAGGGAACTAGGGGCCGAAGTCTAAAGCAAGCCGTGCAATCAGTTAAATCAGGGGGCATTTGATTTTAGTTGCACTGTTTGTGTCCTGGCTTTCCTGAGTAATGGAGGGATGACTGTCTCATGACAAGAGATATGTTGCTATGATTCAGTGGCTTTTCTTCTTTACAACAGATAAATGTAGATTATAATTGTTCTTATTATAACATCTCCTTCACCAAAGCTGGATTTCTCTCCTGCCACAGCTATAATAGCTACAACAAGATGAAAACTCATTTGTCTGGTTCTTTTTTTAGCAAGTTTATTTTTTTCAAGTTGTTTTGGTTTGGTTTGTGGTTTCTTTGTTGGTTTGGTTTGGTTGGTTGTCTTTTTTTGTGTGTGTGGTTTTTTGGTTGGTTGGTTTGGGGTTTTTTGTGTGTGGGGGTGTTTTGTTTTGGTTTTAATTGGAAAAACCCAAGGACAGGGTTCTGCTTCAGTTTTATTTGAATCAGTTTCATATTAACTCACTCTATGGGAGAAGGGGAACCTCAAGTAATTGGCAGAAAGATTCTGGGATGGGGCGTGAAGGAATTGTGCACATGCTGGCATGGAGGCCCGTGCAAGTGAAAATAAATGTCAGAGCAGAAGAAAATTTAACGCTAAGTGATCTTGAACATTGAGATGACAGTTTTGCCCACCTTTGCAGTGTGAAAGGTAGGATGTCTTGCTTTTTTCTGCTCTTGTGAGGAAGTGTAATTAGAGAATGATACAACGTAGACAGAGAATGTATGATTGAACATTATTTTTAGTCTCATAGGAGGGTAGATGTTTAAGAACAGCTTGCACACTGATTAGTTTAAAATCCCTTGGTGTGAACAGTTTCTGTATTAAAAAAGAAACTGGACAGGTGGAAAAGAGAGAGCTGGAGAAATCCACCTGGAATGGAATGCTGCTGCTTCCCAGGAACACTATGGTGGGCACACCCATTTGGAATACTGTCTTGCAAAAGCATCTTGAAGTGATGGAAACTACATAACAAAAATTTTCCTATTTCATTCATTAGAATTTTTAATTCCTTTTTTTTTTTTTTTTTTTAATAGCATGTCCCACTATCTAAAGTTCAGTGCATAGATTAACTGAAGCAATAAGCTTCAGCTTGCCTGTGGCAACAAGAGGAGGATTGCTTCCTTCTACTGGCATTCCAGCTGCTCTACGTTTCTCGTAAGGCACTGGTCCAAATTAATCTACGATGGAAGCTGCAGCAGGAAGGAGTTTGGCTCAGTGTGTCAGGAATCATCACACCCTGAATCCCACATGCCTTTGGCACAGACATGCTCTCATGTTCTCTGCCTGAAGGACCCCAGCCCCTGTTTTGCTGCAGTTACCCTCCAGTTCCTGGCTCAATCAGTGGCAAGTGATAGGCAAAACTGGTTTACTGCCCAGTCATGCATCTTTCCCTCTGCTTTGGAGTGTCAAGCATCCAGTACTGGGCTTCTGGGGACAATCCTGTTGGGGTTTTGCCTCCAGTGACAAATTTTTGCTGAGCGCACACATGACAGAAAGAAATGTCACTGTGGCTGTTTCTGAGCTGGCCACTTCTCTTCTGAGGTACTCATTTGCATGCAGTGCTGGTGTGGGTAGTATTTTCTTCTTTTGCCTTCATCCCCATGTATATATCTTGACCTTTTTTTATTTTCAAAACCCTAAGCAAGTATTTAACTAGAAACTTTTTTTTCATTATTACAGACATGAAAGGATTTGTTCAGCTGGGGTCCCTAAAACTGGTGCTCTCACATCTGAGGGGACCGACAGTCAAGAGCCTTCATCTTTTCTTTTTTTTTCCTTGCTTCTTTTTTCCCTTCTCTTTTATTTATTTATTAAAAAACCCCAAACCCAACCTTCTTCCTTTTCTGCTCTCTTTGAATCCAAATAATATGGGGTTTTTTTCCAACTAATGCTTTTTTTTCCCATTATGGTACACAACGTGTCAGGTCATCCTAGTCCATCAGAGAATAACGATTTATTTAACCGGGATTACTGGGGAAAGCTCTTTTCCTAGAATCTTTCCTGCAGAGATCACTGCCTGAGCGTAGATTTATTTTAAGTGCCAAATTCTTTTCCTCACATTTAATTTTGCAGATGCCCTAGAGTTTATGCATCATCTTTTAGGAACATGACTAGTAAAACTGCAAACCTCTCAGACACCCAAATATTTCTTCAAATTACTTTTTTTTTTTTTTTCTTAATTTCTATGACTGTATTCTTTTTTTAAGACATATTCCTCAAGATTCTTCAACCTCCCCACAACACACCACCTTTTAGTAAACTGTATCCCCCCTGATGTTCGCTGGCCCGTGGCAATCAATATCTGCCCTCTGGTTCTTGCTCTCCAGTGTTCACTTGCGTAGATCAACAGGGTAAGAAATCCTTGCCTTGTTCAAAGCTCTTTTTCACCTATCAGAAGCAGTTTAAAGCCTGTCCGATACTTTCCCCTCTGCCATTTATGAAAAATCATGTCAAATTGCCATGAAGCGTGACTGTACAACTGTACCCGTAAGCTCAAGTGAGGATTAAGGTGTGATTGTGTGAGGTGACATGTACGTGTGCTGTGTATAGTCTGTCCCCTCCAGAAATTCCTGCATTTGGGGCTTTTTGGCATGTCTACTATTCATCTGAATCCTAATGATGCATATGACAATAGCAGTATGATTTTTATGACTTTTCTCCATTTTCATTGCTATCAGATGTCATGAACTTGAAATTTATTCAACTGCTTATATATCTATAACTGTAGCAAAAAAAGGATTTTATCTGCTTTTTATTCCATTTTCCTTGTTCCTCAACTGGAGCAAAGCCAGCTCATGTTACCGTGGGCCCTGAGCTTTACATGTATGAAAGGAGGTGCTTTAAATATCATTACATTTTAATATCCTTACCCAATACTAAAATGCCATAAAGACTTCAGCAAAAATATGTGATTTTGAAACACCATACCACTTGAAATGTTCTACAAGAGTCAGGACAGACACCTGACCTGCAGCAGTCATCACACGCTATTAAGATTAAAGAAGGTCATGCCTTAATATACTTATATAAAATATAAACTTGCTTAAAGGCCACCATAAAAAACCAAGTGTGTGTTCAACTCTCAGCTCTGTGAGAAACGTGTTCATGGTGACCTTGCGTGCAGTTTATGAATAGCCACTCAAAACCAGAGCAGAAATGCATCATTTCAGCTGCACAGGGAGGCTGGGGCTTGCAGCTGAGAGCCACTGGCCTCGCAGTGCCAGAGCTGGGCTCTGCGTAGCCCACTCTCCAGCCTAAACCCTGATGGATGGAATTGTAAATCAGCCCAGGGACGTGTTCAGCATGTGTTAATTAGACAAAAAAAAAGGCAGTTTATTGATGCGATGAACTTTATCTAGCCTGGGTGACCTGCCTCTAGATAATACTCTTTGCTGAATAGTCATCTCTAGAGCGGTTTAGACACAGCCCTGTTCCCATTACTCACTGTTGTGAGGATCTCATTGCACAGAGAGGGAAAGGATGGCTCAGGTGTGTTTTCCTCATGTCCTCCAGCCACGCCAAAGCAGGAGAACAAATACAGAGCACGCTTGTTCAAGGGATGCAGAAATAAAGTAAGAGCAAAGAGAAAAATTCCTCCCACCTGTCTGCACGTCAATGTGAATTATGCAAAATGTTGTTGATAATTAAACAACACCTGCATTTGCAAATGCCATTGGAGTCATAAGGTAAATACATCCACAGGCATAAAGAGCTGAGAAACTAGCTTTTCTCTCACATCAGGTACTTCCAGTTATAGTTTTGACAAATACTTGGAGACAATAATTCATATATAATGTCATGCAGTATTTAACTATCAGATATGTCTTGCTAATTAGGAATTCAAAAGGCATGAAAAATCATTAGAAAAATATAGCTGGGTGAGTGCAAGTCATCTTCCCCACCCCCCCCCCCCACCCAAGCCCACCCCCTAGCACCGAGCCAACGCGGGAGCGTACCAAGGACACTTTAGCGGCACCGCA
>WTSP01014513.1:207289-223176 GCA_025331215.1 Actenoides lindsayi | reverse complement strand
GATTAAAATAAAAAAATTCAAAAAAAAAAAAAAAAAAAAAAAAAGAACTAAAATCCTGGACAAAATATTGGCACTTTCTGCATCTGAAATCATTAAGAATTGCGAGCAGGGGGACCTAGGGAGTTAGAAGGCTGTCAGGCTCCCCCCAGTGCCTGAGGAAATGATGGAGCAAGTCTCTGAGGATGTAATGGTGTGTCCAGATGGACAAAGGACAAGAAAGTCATGGGAGCAGCCAGCACTGGTTTGCAAAGAGCAAGTCACGCTTGGCTAAAGTGCTGCCACCTCGACAGGAGAAGTCCCTCTGTGAGCTGGGTGACAGCCACGAGTGCTGTTCGGCTCAATATCAGCACAGCCACCCAGCCAAACCCCACCAAATCCCAACAGCAAAAAGCAAAACTGAGGCAGCAGGGGCCAGGTGGGTGCCTTAGGAAGAGGGTGAACCTCAGAGGCATCTTATCAAACTGGACAGACTGGCCATCGAGAACCTCACAAAGCACAGCAAAGGTCAATCTGAAGTCCAGCACCTGCGGTGGAGTGACTCTGTGCCACAGCTAAGGCTGGGGATTCACTTCTGGGGTAGCAGCTCAGAAGTACCCAAGGTGCTGGTGAACATTGGCAGGAGTCAACAGCATGGCTTCATAGCAATGCAGGATAACTGCAGGCTGGGTTGTGTTAGCAGAAGAAGGGACAAAATTATTCCCTACGGGGGATGGTAATGGGAAGGCTGCATCCACAATTCTTAGTCTAGTTTTGGGAGAGTTTTCCGCAGCTAAGGTGGACAGGAGGACCTGCTTGCCTGTGAGAAGAGACTGGGATGCTCACTTTGCCTAGCCTGGAGAAGAGAAGGGAGAGATGAGGTGGACTGAACATATTAGCAGTCTTCTCCATCTCTTCTCAGAGAGGCACAGAGGAAAGATATGAGGCAAAAATCATATGTTGCAACAAGGGAGAATCAAATTGGACGTACAGAAAAAAACCTGACACAATAAAGATGATTAAACACCAGAGAAGGAGCCTGGAGAAGCTTGGAGATTTTCTAACCCCAACTGGTCATGTCCCTGGGCACCCTGACCTCACTGGGCTGTTGGTGCTGCTTCTAGAAGGAGGCTGGCCTGGGTGACCTCCAGCATAAATCTTTCTGTGATTTTCTGCACTGGCAGGAGTATGTGATTGCAGCTGGACCTCTGTCTGGGGCAGGAGGTGCTCAGAGAGGCAGGCTGAGTGGGGAAGGAGAGAACAATGCAAAGATTGAATCGCCCATGATCACACTAGGTGACCTGTAATGTCCCTTCCCACCCAAACCATTCTAAGGAGGATTCCTGAGTGGATTTGTAACCAGAGGTTCTGGGGACTCTGTAGAAAGCTTGCAGCTGCCAGAATGCCCTTACGAGGAACTCAGGGCTCTATCTGGGCATGGGAGAGGCCCATGGTATCATCCTGCCTTGTGATCAGAAGCCATGTACAAGAGATTTTATATTGGTAATTGTTTTCTACGTTTATTCTAAGCCAGGTTTAAAATGCAAGTCTGTTGCAACAGTTTTTTTGCTATTTATTGTTCTAATTTAGTTGACAAATCGATGCTACTATAAAGCCAATGTTCTGTTAAATCTAGTTTGCTTGAAACAATACTTTACAGGTGAAACACTAGAATAATTGAAGTGTGCTTGCCTATTATGCTGTTTAAAGTGCTTCACCTGCCTTTGCATGCATTCAGCAAGATTTACTTCAGTACCCAGTGTCATACAATAGAACATTTCAGAACAATCTGCCTATTTAAAATGCTGTAATTCCATTTGGCAAGTCAACTAAACGAAGTATGGGCTGACAGAATGACAGTACGTGCACTTTCAAAGCCCGGTGTCTGTAAACCACAGTGCTGGAGCCCAGTTTTGTGGTGGGGTGGCGGGGTCGTAGCCTGGCTGCGGACTGGAGATAGTGGCAGAGGTTCAGAGGTGCGAGGTGAGCCCTGAAATTTGGTTCCGGAAAGCATTTAGAAAATAGAAGTGTAATCAGAAGTATACTTAAAATCCTGATTTGGATTTGCTGACATCATAGATTTCTGTTATCTTTAGAATATATTTTATTTTAAAATCACACTGTACGTTCCAAGTAGTTTACTTGTGAAGGAAACACATGATGAAAAATGGAATAGTTAAGCCTAGCTACAGATTGAGTATTGGTGATTTATATTGGCAGTGCTGATTTCTGTGCTTAGATCAAAAATTCCTTTAAATCTATATCTTACTGTAATAATATTGGGTCAGAAAGCATCAACCTCATTTAGGATTTAAAAAAAACCCAACCTTTTTGCCTTTCTTACAAGAAATAGTATTATTGCAAACTTGAAGTATGGAAAAAACCCATTATTGCCTCCAAGGTGGTATGCCATCTTAATAAGACTTATCTTCAAGACAAGAAAAAATGTACTTTTCAAATCCCACATGCATTATAAACCACCACTTACAAAACCTTTGTTCTAAAGTGCTGGCAATTTTACCTGGGGCAGACATTTTACTGCATTTAAAAGGTCTCCACAGGATACTAGTAAATCTAAGGTGAACCATAAAGACCTATGGATACAATGAAATTTAAAGTGTTTGTTTTTTCAAGGTTTTGTTGTTTTTCTTCCTTTTTTTAAAAAAAAAACTTCCACCCTGCAACCGTAATCTTAGTTTATACTTAATATCCTATTTTAAGAGAAAAAATGGTTAGTGAAAAGGATAAATTTGTGTGGTTTCTTGGTTTCTTTTTTTTTTATAAGAAATATCACTAGAGAACATAGCACTGGGACAATTAAAGCAAACAGACATCTGAAAGTAAACTAACAACAATGAGCAGTCCATCTGGGTCATGAGCCAGAAAAGGCCATCTGGCATTCCCAGGGACAGCATGAACAAGAGCTGCCACCTTTTATTGCATATTGATAAGGTCTGGTAAGTGCTGGGTTGCTCTACCTGAATGCAGAATTGCAGCGAGAGCGGGTAACACGGAATCGCGAGCGGGAGTTAACGCAACACAAGGAGAACATTACTGGGCACAGGGCCCTGCCAGTTAGAGTCAGTCTGATTTGCTCCTGGCAATCGAAAATCTGCAACCAAAGTGCTTATTTGAGAGCAAATGAAAAATTTAGCGAGGGTTCATGCAAAACCAGGTTCAGCTCCTGAGTGCTATGACCGGCTGCCAGGCCTGGCCCGCAAACTGCACCTACACAGCAGCGTGGCAGTGGTGGTTCAGTGTGAGCATCTCCGTAGGCTTAATGCAAAGCAAGCTCCCACTGAAAGTAGGCCTGAGAGAGCAGGCTGAGCACCCGTTACAAATGCAACCCAGGAGGAGTTTGCCAGCTACACCCTGCACCTCCATATGCATCCTACACCTCTAGATGCATCCTACACCTCCAGCTACACCCTACACCACCAGTGGCATCCTACACCTCCAGCTACACCCTACACCTCCAGATGCATCCTACATCTCCAGCTACACCCTACACCTTCAGATGCATCCTACACCTCCAGCTATACCTTACACCTCCAGCTACACCCTACACCTCCAGCTGCACCCTACACCTCCAGCAACCCGCGTTTTCAACAGCACAAAGCTTGCGGGAGAGGATTTTCTGCGAGCGTGTGAACAGTGGAAGATAATGCCTGGAAAATGAGGTTTATGGCTGGGTGATTCTTTAACCGAGTTTACAAATTCATGTTAGGATGAGCCTAATTTTGCCTTTACTAGAATTTTACGTGTAGCTGGCAAACGCCAAACCTTCTTCTCGTGGAGACAAGGCCTAATTCCTGTGTTACAACCCCACAATTAACATTGCACCGGTCACTCCTAAGAACAACAGAAATCTCCATAGCTCTTGGTTAGGGTTGAGAGCTTTTGATATCATAACTGGGAGAGCTGAGCTTAATAACAGAGTTAAAAGAGAGAAAAGAAAAAGAAAAAAGACGGTGCCAGAAAGGTTTCCACCTCTTCCTTACCAGTCATTTTCCTGACATGTGTTTGAATGCCTCTCAGCCTTTTATACCTGGGAGCAGAGGTTATAATAATGGCTTTAAATGTATAATCTCGTGCAATAAAACCCCTGCCATTAATGCAAGGTTAAGTATCTGATTTTTAAACCTGTGAAGGTCAGGAAAGTAAGGAGATAATATTACCAATGTACTTTCGCTTGGAAGTTTAATGCATTAAACAGAGTTTACAAGTGCACGCTGTAGTGGAGGAGCATCTGTCCCAACAGTATGAAAACCTTGTTTATAATGACTTACCTGGTTCCCTGACTGATCAGTAAGCAGAGAAATCGATACCAAGCTGAGGCAGGACCACGCAGCGTGGAGCCAGCGGTTCCTTGGGGCCAGGCAGTCGTCAATCCTCTTCCCTCGCCACTCGCCTTCCCAGGAGCATGACTTTATAAGACTACACTGCAAAATGGAATATATGGCTGGGCACTGGCTCCGTTATCTAGACAGAGAAGAAGGCCCCTTGGATCAATTAATCAGTTTCTAGCTTTAGGCTGCTGCATTCTGGTGGGGTTTCTTATAGCATCCTGGGCAAAAGTCTGAAATAGCAACTGGAGAATGCTTGCACAATACAGACCAGTTATTTTTGGAAGGTGACAGCCTGCCTTATCCAATGTTTTTACAGAATCTATAAAAAGAGCAGGTGAAAAACTGTCCTCTTTTTACTTTCCTTTGTGTATCTTTGGACGTTTATGAAGTCCAGTTAAATTCTTCAGTCTCAAAATTCCCCCTGGCAGTTTGTCCATATTGAATTTATTGGGTTTTGAACTTGGTCTTGGTAAGTGGCATGATTCCTGCCTAATAGTCTCTTTCTTATGTGGTATGTTCTGTCCATAGTTAGCTGTGAAACATTATGTTGTAATTCTGTACAAAGGAAATTTTGCAAGAATTTTTCTGGTTATTTTAGTTGAAGTGAGTCCTGCTGCAGCAGTACTTAAAAACAGAACTAGGTGAAAATCTCTCAAAGGATTCAGTGCTATGATTTTAGTTTGCTTATAATTAAGCTTTCTTCTTCCTCTCTTGAAGCTTAGTCTCCTCTGAGGCTTGGCACATGCTGTAGAAATACTCACCACAATTCACATCAGCTCAGTGAAACCTGCAGCAAGGTCCAAATGGCAGCCAACCTTCCAGGAAGCTGTGGCTCATCTGTGATGGGTGCCTGTTATTTGAAATGCATCACAATTCTGAGTGAATTTAGTCTCAGTCAGACCCGAATTTTAGTTCTGTTGAGCTAATATCCCTAAAAAAAGCACGGGTAATGATGGGCTAAATCAGCGTGTATTGATCGGATGGATGTGAGCTTTTGAGGAAGCTCACTCAAGGACTCAGCTTGTCAGAGGGAGGCTGCAATTATATAGAAATTGTTTCATGCCTCTTGCATCATCTTTGCAACTGCTGCTTTTCCTTGTTTTTCTCTCCTTTCCTCGCCATCCTGACATCACCAGAATCAGCTTGTCCCTACCCATCTCCTTGCTCAGTCTCTTCCCTTCCATTCCCACACCTCTGGTTTGTATGACCACCTCCTTCACCTTTATCACTGATGATGACAGGGAGATGGGCTGATGCAAGAAGCAAGGACCTCTTCTTTCCTGGTTTCTTCTCGCGCTTGTTACATTTATGCCAGAGCTGTTGCTTGCTGGTTACCTCATGGCAGCTCGTATGTTGGTAAACAATAATTTGGACAATTTCAAAAAAAATTATTGCAAGCTACAGCTGTTAGTTGTTTTCCTGGAAGACTATCAAAAATAGCAGCTATGAAAATTGTTGCCAGACTGGATTATCGAGTGCCAAGAATGATTTTTCCTGCGCAGCAAAAACTCGAATTTAGATCAACATCAAGATTCTGCTCCATATGTGGTCTAAAGGCAAAGGGGCTCACGGGTGCCTCATTCATGGGGCGTGATGTGTCACTGAGACATGGGTGATTCCAGCACTGTGATGGTGAGGAATGCCTAAGGAAGCAGAGGAATACAGGAAGGCCAATGTGTTTGTTCGTAGCTGGCCTGGTTCACTGCCAGTCCTTACATGTGTGGGTGATGCTTCTGGAGGTATTGTTGCAGTAGGTGATGGTGAGACCTGCCTAGAGGTCTGGTGGACCCTAAGGGATTTATTCTCCGTTAATCTTTTTCATGAGGTTATCCTTCTAAAGCAAAGATTTTCAAAACAAGGAAATCTCTTTATACATCTTAATAATGGAGGTTATAAAAGTATAGAATATTTTAATGCCTTTGCTGAATGTTCATGGTAAATTTGTGGCAGATTTAGGATTAAAATTGATGTTTCTCTCCTCTAATCCAAAACTCAGTCTCGTGGAGTCCTAACAGAGTCTTTTTGAGTCAGCCCTGTGGAAACAGGAGACTGGCTGGGTCTTCTGAGGTGGAATGTACTGTTAAGTCATTCCTCCCATGTGTTCTGATGCCTCCTATGGTAATTAAGAGCTAGCCCTGTATGCTGGGAAATGGAAGAAATCAGAATGGGTGCTAATGTAAAAAAACCCCACTACAAAACCCAAACCAAACCAATAAACAAAAAAACCTGGCGGGAGAACAACTTATATGTCAATAGACTGACCACTTTCTGTCCTTTGGTGCAAGCAACATGTTGTCTGAAGATTACTGCTGCATAAACATCTCGTTCTAAAAGGCCAAGTAGAAGAATGCATCACACTGTAGAGAGTATTTCCCAAGAGGTAGCTCCCTTCAGCTGAGCCTTGAGCCTGAGCTCTCAACACGAAATAAATATTCAGCTACATGGAATATTACTTAGCTTGTAGCATAAGAAGGCTGAAAAGATGTTGCTGGTAAAGTTAGCAGAGACAGTAAGAAGGAAATTAATATAATAGCCAGAAAGAGATGATAGTTTAAGGAAAATCCATTTATAATCTTAAGGAGCTTGTTCATAATTGTTACTGCTTTCCCCAGAATAGCTGGAGAATGCGTCACAACCTACATTTTTTGGTTTTTAAAGTGCTGCAGCTATAGTGTGTTTTTATAGTCTCTATCTTTAAAAAAGCCTTAGATTTCATAATAAAATAAAACAACTGTAATAATGTTTAGTTAGCTTTGTTTATCTGAGGTCAGAACATTTATATGTAAATCAGAGAGGCATGGATGCATCTTTCAGCTGTGCTGTGCGCTAATAATGGAGATGCTAGCAGGTTTCATAATGCTTTTAAAACGGTTTTTTCCTGAATTGTTTGTCATAAGCCCGTACCTGTGTTTAATGTGTGTCTGTTTTGTATGTTAAACACCTAGTTTCAGAACTGAGTGAGATATAGATAAGTCCTATATGATCATGGACAGAGAGTTTCGGAAAGGGAGAAATAGAACATGATGCGTTTTACTGGGGCTTTGTGAAGTTGCAGACTTCAGTTTGCTACAAACCAGTGGAACTAAGCCAATATTCACAAAGATGGGAAATGTTAGAGAAATAAACCTCCAGGGTTTTTTTTTGTTTGGTTGCTTTGGTTTTTTTTGCTCCTAACTCTTACTGTCTTAAGAGTTTAAAACTTGTCCTGGGTTAATTTTCACCAGCAGCTGCTGGGACCCCAGCCAGGCTGAACAACCGAACCAGGCAATGGCATCTTCAATACCATAGCAATGTCATGGCCCTATGTAAGGGGAGGGCTGGCCTTGGCCAGAGGCAACCTGTTGTCAGCTTGTTTCAGCTTCAGTGTCTGATGGGACAGTGATGTTCTCGGGTACTGATAGAGTGGTTTCTATCACTCACTTTATGTATTATTTCATTCATTTTATCGTTATTACTGTTGTTTTCTTCTTTCTTGGTGATGTTCTGCTAAGCTTTCCTTATCTCAACCCCTGGGTCTCACCTTTTTCTGCCTTCCAGTTCTCCTTCCCACCCCACAGGATGGGTGGTGGAGGGTGGAGAGTGTGGGGAAGCAGTGGGCGAGCGGCTGCGTGGTGTTTGGCTGCCAGCAAAGGTTAAAGAACGACAAAATTCTATCATACTTTACCCTAACAGTAAGTGTTTCAGACTATGACTGCATTATGCTTTTGTGTTTTAGTAGCTTTGAAGCTCGATGCCAACTTTCAGGTGAAGAAGTTCTGAAGGAGTAGTGAATTTTACACGTCAGTGGGTCTCATCTTTTTCTGTTAGACATAAAACCACACAAAGCTAAAATGAACTCAAGGTTCATTGGTAACTCTTTCAGCTCAAGTAGCAAGTGAGTGTGCTATCCACTTTAACTTTAAAATGTATTATCTTTGTAAATGCCACCTAAAGTAGAATTAAAAATGGCATAACTGCCCTTCATTCATTTGAAACAAAATAAAATTATGAGAAAAAAAAAAATACTGCTTTTTGGTAGGCCACCACCTGAAATATCAGAGATTAGTACCTCCCTCCTTAACATTAAATTCTTGCTTTTAATCTGGAAGGCAGTGGTTCTTTACAGATCATCTTTGCATTTATTAATGATAGAAATTGTAAAACAGATTGTACAACCTAGAGCAAATGATCAAAAAAAAGATAAAAAGTATTTTAATGTGCATATAACCTGGAAATTGAACAATTATTCATTATTGTGACACGCATGTCACGCGAGATGAATGCTGAATGTTATTCTACCATGTTAGCAGTGACAATAGTATTTACCTTCAATTTAATCTTCTACTTTTAAAATTATAAGGTTGTCCAGCTACTAGAAAATAATCAGATTTTAAGTAACATAGCTCTAGAAATTAAATTCAATAAAATTTATGTCTCTCTCTCTCTGTTTAACTGTTTTCTTCCATGGTTTATGAAAATGATGGACTAACCTGGTAAAATGCCACCTCACTTTTAAAGATTTTCTTGCTCATATCATCAACTTTTTTAAGTCAAGGGAAAACTTCTACCAAGTATTCCAACTAATTGGGAAACTGTACTTGTGATATAATGTGATAAAGTAGTCAAGACAGCAGGGGGTCTCTAAGGGATATCAAAAGGCAGCAAGCCCTGCTTGTGTGGAGCTGATAGCTGCACTTAAAATTCAAGAGATTAACAGATAATACTTTACTACTCTGTTCTGATTATCGTAACTCTGCATTTTATTTCTGTGTTTTGAAGTGAAGCCTGCAAGCACTGAAGTTTGAGATGTTCCTTACCTCTTCCTTATTTACTTCTTTATCTACATCTTGCTCTACTCTCATCCCGTAGCATTTCCAGCAGAGGTTATTTCCACAATCTTTTCTCATCTTGCAGGCAGAGTTAGTACCATTTTTTTTTTCATCTATTCAAAATAAACCAGGAAGGCACCTGAGTGAAGAGAAGTAAATCTGCCTTGTGCTCAGAGGTTAGAAATGCCAGATTTATGGCAGACTGTGTGCCATCAGACTGGCTTCTTCCCACGACCATACAACACACCAGGGAACCTATGGAAAAGTGTGTTCTTGTAATTAAAGCCCACACCACTCTGTTTACGTGGGTATTTTTAAGGGATAAGGAACAGTCTGGCATTACCTGACACTGTCAGCCTGACGTAGAAACTCTGAAGAGATAAATGGCCTGTTTTCAGGAGAAAAACAAAACTGTAAGCATCGTCTCAGTAGATGTTGTTACAGGCTGTTGCACTTGCAATCCTGATCCTCCTGTTGCTATTGCAGAGGTGGTTACGTTAGCTGGCAGCCCTGTGGTGTAGGTGCTCATGGTGGGAAGGGCAGGCTTGGGGGACCTGCTGCCCGCAGGGCTATTCCCTGACATCCAGGCTGGCTTTGTGAATGTGACTTTGGCCAGTCTGGACAAGCCTGGGACAAAATAAGTCTTGTCAGGTTATTCCTACTATGAAGAAGGGTTTGAGCGGTGCTCCTGCACAATACTATGGGCCATCCTGCATCCCAGCCCTTGGCAGGCACAGTTTGCCCTTCCAGCTCCTGCAGCTGTGTCCTGGGAGCTTGAGGGGTTTGTTTTGGGAAGCCAAAGACAAACCTAAAGATGTTTCTGCTCTTGTCAGTCCCGATGCCGGCATCCAAGGGCCCATGGGGTGCAGCGAGGTGCTCCTCTCTCTGCTCCCCCGGAGCGTGTCACACATTTCCAATTAGACCTCCCCTGGAGTTGTGTTAGGACAACCCAGAGTTCCCATGGAAAATAATGTCCTGCAGCCAAATTCAGTTGTGCTGCAATGACTTAATGAACCTGCATTACTGAAGGGTCCTTGCCTGTTTCTGTTCCCTCAGCATGCCTTCTGCTGTATGGAAACACCACCAAAACGGGCTGCTTGGCTCAAACTAAGGCTTGACAGTTTTAAAAATGTCAGTGTTGGGAAGGATAGCAAAAAATTCCCAATGCACCTCATCAACAGCTGGGTTTCGTGTGAACATTTCTGTCCACGGCGCTCGCTACCCAAGAAAATGAGACTACTCCGTCTCTTCATAAATATCCAATGAGCTGTAATGTCATCAGTCTTCCTAAAAATAAAATATTAAACACTGTAAATGGTATTTGACCTCTATTACAATGTCTGGAGGATTAAAAATGCTCCAATTTCAAGCGGCGTGCTGTCCCACAGGTTCTGAGCCGTTGCTGCGCGTCTGCAGTTTGAGGCTGTGCCGGGGGAGGTGTGGAAGGAGGGCAGCCCGGGTGAGCTCTGCCTTCCTCCAGCACCTGCCACCACTGCTCTGAGCACAGCCCTTCTCGGTGCTTTCAGTTGTGTTTTCGAGCCTCTGTTAGAAATATGGAAAATGTGCTGCTGTGACACCTCGAGACATTACCAACCACGGTATCAAACTGCATTCCGGCAGCTTCGCTTTCTTCTTTTTTATTTCTTTTTGTTTTGTTTTGTTTTTGTTTTTCAGAGATAATGTTTTTGCAAGACTATTTTTAAAATCTATACTTCCAGTTCCCCTCTGAGCACTAATAACATATGTTTCAAAATAAGGATGAATTTGCCATGGAGAACTGTCATATTTTTCTTTAACGGCCAATAAATAATGTTTTGTGTTGCTGAATAAGTGAGGCTGAACCGGTGCCTTAAGTTATTTGAGAACACAGATTATGGACTAATGTGTCTATTCTTGTTTCTGTCAGAATATCCATCATACTTCCATTTTGAAATCACAGATAAGAAGCAAAGACTATCATCTGGCTCTCAGGTTTTGATTTGCAGTGGGATCTGCTTGGAGAAAGGAAGGGAAAAAGGAGGAGCAGGGGGATAACAAAAGATTTTGTCTCTATATGTATGTAGCTTAGTTACTAACAAGGAAATGAGTAATAGCCAATGTGAAGTTATTAAGAAAAAATCATGTCAAGCCAATCCTTTTCTGTGGGAAGAGGTATGTGTCTTAACTTCATTGTCTTGAAACGGTGTCAGAACTTTTTTTCCTAAATTAAGCTGAGGAGACCTAGTCCAGATGCCTTTGCTGTGAAGAGAGGAGGGAGCAAATTTGGTGAGTTACTGATGGCTCACAGTGCCTGCGTGGACACGTTTTGCTAGTGAGGCTCCATTGGTTCTGCCTTGTGTTTGCTGGCAAACTGGGATGCTAGAACAGAGATCCTGCCTACGAGATGGGCAGGTAGTACAGCTTGCAGTGAGCTGCAAGTAAACTGGCAGGTAGGGTTAGGATTCAGAAAGGATTTTGTAAATTGAAGCATCTGTCTGAAAAAATAGGGTTCAGTTCCACCATGGAAAGTACAACACACCACACTCAGCAGAAATGATCAGCAGCCTGAGCACCAGATGGATAAATGGCATTGTTGTAAAAAAAGCAGAATAGAGGATTACAGTGGATCACAAAATATGAGTCAACAAAAATATGAGTCAACAATGTCTGGCTACAGAGAAGAAGTCAAAAAGCATTCAGGGATATATAAAGAAAAGTATTGCCTTAGTACTAATGTTACCTGGCACCAGAAGGCCTCAGCTTTTTCCTTGCACTCAGGGAAAGCTCTTGACCATTACAGAAGTACAGAGGAGATCAGCAAGAATGATCAACAGCAATGTGGAAACAAAGAAAGGGGAGTAAAGAGTGGGAGAAACAGAGACTAAAGAAAACATGGTAGGTCTTAAAATGACCAAGAAAGGCTTGAAATAGGATAGGATTTGAGGTGCTTTTAGTGGTAATAAAAATATTTCAAAAATAGAAAACAAGTCATTTTACCCATATACCATGTAAGGCTTTACATTTTTAAATTTCCTATTGGCTGGTAAATTTATTTATTTTCTATCATTATGAAGATGGATCATATACTCAAATATTCACTTTTTCCTTTTCCTTATATATTTTGATCCAGGTCCATTTCAAGTTTTGGTGCTCTGAGATGGCATATTTTCTTTGCTAGAGATTGCTTACGTGATTAGAAAGATAAAATGTAACTATTTCTATTGTCTCGGTGGTAATTTTATAAGATAATGATAAAACTTACAATAATATTAAATTAATTTTGGGGAAAACTAAAGGCCAGGCTTGATCTGATTGTGTCTCTTTGAATTATACATGATTTTACCTTTAAACTACTAATTAAAAAGTAAGTGCATTGTGCCCAATAAATGTCCAGTTGGATTTGTGTCCTCCAGTAGTTACTTCTATCAAAGAGAAGTAAACAATCATTTTATAATTTTTAATGGAAACGTATTATTTAATAATGTTCCTGCTTTTGTCTTCGATAACTCTCGCTGTAATTTTGTTAGTGTAAAGTAATCTCCGCTTAGATTGTGTGGTGTGTTCAATAATGACACTATGCTTTGCTGTAAAAATACACTGAGTGCTGCCTTCAAATCCCAGTGCCCACTAAACGACTTTCTAATTGGGAAATAATTCCAGGTAGTTTTGTTTTGCTATTAGGGACTGAAAAATCCACAGCCTAGAACTTGGATACAAGCTCTTCTTTTCTCCAAACTTCAGTCCTGTGGCTTTGAAAAAACACTCATAGCCTTATGAAATCAAAGAATTTGCCTGTGTGTGTGTGTTCACTGCCTTGTTAGTTCACTTAAGCTCTTAAGTTTGCTTGACGTGATACACTTTGGCTATGGGCAAGAGCATGTGTAGCTGAAACTCCAGCATAGGGAAGGTGGTGTAGAAAAGCATGTGGAGGGGCTATGAGGAGCTGCAGGGAAGCAGGGAGCTGGAAATAGAATCATAGAATAGTTTCAGCTGGAAGAGACCTTCAAGATCATCAAGTCCAACCTTACTTCTAGCCCTATCAAAAACCACTAAACCATGTCCCTAAGCACAACATCTAATTGCCTCTTCAACACCTCCAGGGATGGTGACTCTACCAGCTCCCTGGGCAGCCCATTCCAATGCCTGACAACCCTTTCTGGAAAGAAATGCTTCCTAATATCCACCTGAACATCCCCTGGGTCAACTTCAGGCCATTTCCTCTTGTTCTGTCACTTGTCACCAGGGAGAACAGACCAACTCCCGCCTCGCTACAACTTCCCTTCAGAGGGCAATAAGGTCTCCCCTCAGCCTTCTTTTCTCAAGGCTAAACAGCCCCAGATCCCTCAGCCTTTCCTCGTAAGACACATGCTCCAAACCCTTTACTAGCTTTGTAGCATGCCTACTGCCTGGGTGAGGGATTGTCTCTTGAGCCATGAGGTTGGGAACCACCGCTGAGGCTGTTGTAGAAAAGGCGTGAGCACCAGTTTGAATGCAGTGCTGCACCAGCTGCTGCAGCCAGTGACAGACAAAAGTCAAGCTGAGCACAGAATCGTGGAATCATGGAATCATACAATCCTAAGAGTCATCAGAATCACAGACTGTTTTGGGTTGGAAGGGACCTTTAAAGGTCATGTAGTCCAACACCCCTGCAGGGAGTAGGGAGATCTTTAATTAGATTGCCCATTAACCATGGTCTCTTGGGAGTTGCAGGACATCCAATATGGAAACTAGATGGTCTTTGGAAAGGACTTTGGAAAGGATACCTCATCCAGCTTGGGGGGGGGGTGTGGGGTGTGTGTCTCATTTCCCTTGTAAGGGGAAAACTAGCTACCCTTTGTCTGTTTTAAAGATGGAATAAGCTATTTCCCTGAAATTTTTGTCAAACTGTGTTCACTACAGAGACTGAGGTTAATTGAAATAAATGTCCTTAGACTATCACCTCAGCTGCAAGCCAAGTGAACTTCAGGCATGGAAGGAGCTTTCTGAGAAAAAGCTTAACTTCTGAAGGAGCTAATTGGGTTAGGTAGAAGACTTTTCATTCTCTCATATTAATTTAGATGTCTGGTTTTTTCCCCTTATGTTACCCTGTTGATACCTAAGTGATTTTTATTCAGCTTTTTTTTCCAGATCCTCTAGGCAATGTAACAAAGACAAGACAATTCCTTTGTCCCTTGAAGCACTAAATTAAGCTAAAACAGCATGACAAACTAATGTTCTTTTCTAGCAGA
Source organism: Actenoides lindsayi (assembly GCA_025331215.1). NCBI lineage: Eukaryota > Metazoa > Chordata > Aves > Coraciiformes > Alcedinidae > Actenoides > Actenoides lindsayi. The sequence goes on along the minus strand of WTSP01014513.1, from coordinate 208,836 downwards.
ACATCATCCTTAAGCACCTGCATTATTTTATCTCCGTATTGTACCATACAATAGCATCCTATTTTCTGAGCTGAACTCGGTGGGGCTCAGTGTTTAAGTGAGCTTAAGGATGTACTTTGACAATTACTGATGTTACCCTCCATATGACCCAGCTGTTACATGACAGAGGATTAGTGTCCTCATAATTCCCATTTGAGAAGTTAAAATGGATTGAATGGAGCAGGTGCTGCATTATTTGCACTGATTTTTGTTCTGCCGGGCCTCATTTTGTCTTGTCGAAGCAATCTTTTTGAGGGCTGCCTAAGAAGAAATGCAGTTCTGAAGAGAGAATTCAACTCGGCTGATTTTTAGACAAGTTGAGGGTAGTCTTTAGTTTTCGTACTGGAAAAAAAAAACAAGTTTATTTCCATATTTTTTGTTCCTTTTACAAAATCTGAGAAGCGGGAAACTTTTACCTCTTGATTTAAATTACAAGAAAAGACATAATGAGGATTAATCTTTTCTTCTCAGCAGGTGAGAAGCTGATACCTGACTTTTCTGGAACGAAGTTCATCTCATCAGTATAAATTTACAATCTGTGAACCAACTGATTCGTATGAGCTCCATTTATCCCATTAATGCCTCACTTCGATTGCCAGTCTCCACAATGAAAATCAACAAAGATATCTCTCATCCATTTCCCCTCAGAAAAGCTCCTTTTTTTTTTTTTAGCTGAGAATATTGCACAAGAAGCAAGTATCTCAGTTAGTTCCTCGAGAATATACCAATAAATTGAAATGATTTCAGTTTTAATTGGTGATGAGAAAATTAATCTATAAACATAACACTATTTCTGTATTGTACTATTACCTGAACCTTGTGTTTGTCTCCAAGACTAAACAAATTCATTAGCTGGGACTGGTGGTTCCCACCATTGAAGAAGGTAAATTTTATATATATATATATATATATATATATATATATACACACACATATACAGACTCAATTTTCTTTCTTCCTTCAAAGGATATCTTCTACCATTTCTGGATTTGGTAGCTGGGAGTATAGTTTTTGCAATTCAAAAGTTGTCAAAGAATTAGGAAATCATGGAATTGTTTAGGTTGGAAAAGACCTTCAAAATCATCAAGTCCAAACACAATCTTCTATCTAAACTAGAATTCAGGTGGAAGGCAAGATTTCTGGGGAACAGATATTCCCTTCAGCTCTATTTAGCATGTTTGGCAGTGATTCTTTTCATTTGATGGATAACATCTACAAGGAAGCAAACATCTCTGAGTCTTCGGAAGTCAGAGCCCTCTGAGATCAAATTTGCCATTAAAACAGCATCCTCTTCCCTCTCCTCTGGCTTTTGAGAGACTTCCAGCAATTCTGAGCCATTGCTCTACGCATGCTCCTTGTCCATCAAGAACTGAACTGAAGTTAATATTGCCAGAGTGTTCCTCTGAACTACAGGCTGCCCAGGGCAGTGGTGGAGTCCCCATGATCCCTGGAGGGGGTTTCAAAGCTGTGGAGATGTGGTGCTGAGGGACATGGGTTAGTGGTGCCCT